>JAECMU010189628.1:0-12277 GCA_016106625.1 Dracogyra subfuscus
GGGGGGGAGAGAAGAAAAAAGGAAAACAAAGAGAGATGATTAAATATGCTTTACCTTAAGTTTACAACGACCTCTAGCCAGACATTTTTGTGGGGGTTGGCTTTTTCGCAACATAATCGTATACATTGTTATTTTGAAAAGATGTACATTTGAAAGCTATTAAACATGATAAAGCAAAATACTACATACTTATTACACATAAAAAGCACTGCACAATATTAATTCTTAAAGAAATTAGTTATTTAAAGCACAGGATTTTAACCATATAATAATAAATATGAGATACAGGCTGCAAAATTGCAATTTAAAAAATACATTTTGAACATTTGTTTCTAAAACTTTTAATAGGTTTATTATTATTTTTAAATATTTAAACTTAAATCTTAGAGAATGGTAGAAACACACAAGCATACAGTGTAACAGAAAATAACAGGTCAAATTTGCAAACGTAATGATAGCTATCATGCAAATAAGATATACTAAAAATCACCAGGGACGCCATTGAAATGTATTCTAAAACTATTTCTAACCTATACAAAACTGGAACAAATAATAATGGACAACAATGCTACATACATATCTTTGTTAAAAATCTAATATAGAAAAATACACAATAGGTGCAGACCAACTAACACAATTCTTCAGATAACCATTCTGAGAATGTTCTGAAAACATGATAGACAAATAATTAAATATAAACTGAACCAGTGCTGCCATCGTGCATACTTTCTGGAACCACTCCCGGTAACAGAATCTACATGCTGGTATGCAGACATTTCGTATGGGCACATTGTGTCCTTCAAACCATAGCTCAAGGCCAAATTGTCTTTAAAACCACAATCCAAGACCTGATATGTCCTTGAAACTACAGCTCAAGGCGAAAACGAGTTCTTCAAATCGAAATTTATGGTTCTGGTTACATCCTTAAAACCACAATTCAAGGAAACAATACATATGTTTTAAGTTGTCCTGTTAACCTTAAATTGTTTTTGTACTTATTTATCCACAATCCATTTTTAAATTAAAAAAATTAAAGTTAACATAATAATAATAATAATATTAATGCATACAAATAATTTTTAATCCAGTTTATCATGACTTTAAAAGATGATAATATCTGAATACCTGTTGGCTGCCAAATTCTGCTTGTACAGTCAAACCTGATTAAGCAGCCACCTCTTTAAGGCAATCACATGTCTTGAGAGGCTATCATTTAATAATGCTTTTTGATGTCTGCTTAACACAGGTTTGATGGTACACACATATTATATGTGGTACATACTTGCTAAACTTGCCCCCAAATATCCTAAAACAAAGTTAGACTCGTAAAACATCTGGGCCCATCCTCATACAACTTTAAGCTTGACACTGTATATGCTGTCCAATAAATTAGAACATGCTGGCATTGGGGGATCCAGGTGTGTGTGTGCGGGTCACTGGTCCAATCCTGCCCATTTCACATTTGATGAGAATCTTTATTACATGTTTTTGTTGTTCCTAAACTATCCTACAAATCTCATTTCCTTTAGGAGCTTGGCTCATTTTCCTTCGGCAAACCCAAACTTGTCCTTTTTAGATTGTGTGACCCTCCCTTTACAAAATCCTGGATCCACCACAGACATGTACATATAACATATCTTTCTAAACTCCTTCAATAGGTTCACCTGTGGTGCCACCTTTGTTTTACAATCACTTCACACTAAAATGCATTAATTTTAAATGTTTAGTGTCCAACAGCTAAAGATTTTAACTAGCAAATATGTAAGAGGTAATTAATTGTTTTACAAATATCTGGACAGTTAAACTGGACATACATTTTTTTCTTCTGTTTTTTTTTAAATTTATTTTTTGTGTGCACCTCACAACATAAATGCACATATGACAATCATAGACAGCAAACTTAAATCAATGTGAGTTTTGTGCAAATATATGGTTGCTTCGTTGCATGTCTGGGAAAGCTCTTGGGGAGGAGAGGGATAAACTCTTTAAACAAGGAACTGACAACCAAAACACGACAATGGGGTTAAAAGACATTACAAACAGAATGCACCTAGTGGTTAAATAAAAAGCACTGGTCGTTAGTTTGTGGGTGCCAATTTATAGGCTTTGTGATGCTTCAGGCACCAGAATTATAAAAATATTTATGCATCTAACTCTAAAAGTCCTTTGTTACCTGAATAACACAGTATTGAAATATTTTTTAAAATTATAAATAAAAATTTCCTTACAATTAGAATTGTCTTAAACGATCATCAAACAACTCTTGCAAGAAGAGCATATTGACTTTCTCATTGAACAGCCTATAAACTTGGCGTCACAAATGTCCCGACTCGGGACTAGTATTCCTATGCTCACAAACATATACACGTATTAGTTGGGTGTTTTTAATCCTCGGTCTAGAAGAGCAGCAGAGTAATCACGCTTCAAGAGCTAGCATAAGTTCATAGCAAGCTAGATGACCGCCAGGTATTGCTATATATTAATTATGGAAAATAACTGTCATTGTCATTGACACACCTTAAGCAGGTGTTAGCCGATCACCTCAGTGGCACAGTGGCTACGCATTGGCCTTAAAGTTGCTAGGTACAGGGTTCGCATCCTGGTACCAGCTCCCAACTAGAGCGACTTTTAATAGCTCAAAATGGAAGTGGTAAGACCACTACAATGATTTCTCTCTCACTATCAATTAACCCCTACTCCTTAAAGACAGATCAGCTAGCCGAGGTGTGTGTACCCAGGACACCTTAATTGAATAGAAGCATGAAATAAGAACCATGGGCACACACAGATCACTCTGTTTAGACAAACACTGTAACTTTTTGACACACAACTTCCAACAATTAGTATAATAAACATTTCACAGGCACCATTTTTTTCAAATTTGTGTACTACCTCTTTATTTCTTTATTCAAGCCAATAAAAAATAATACAAGTAATAAAAAATCTAGTTTTTGTTTTGTTTTTGAAGCAGTGAAATTTAGCTCTATGTAAAATGACTGCATTAAAGAGGTATTAAATCACACCAACACAGGCCCTGCAACTCTTGAGGTAGTTTTGTGTTGTAGATTTGAGGCAAAAGCCACGTGTGTAAATAATATAAAGCAAAAACAAATATGAATATATATATATATATATATAATATACGTGTTCCGAGAACAAAGGTTTTAAACCTTAACTTCTATAAGCTGTGTGTACCCGCACTCAATTGTTTTACAATTTATATTGTAAAAAAAGAAGAAGAAAAAAGAAAGTTATAATCAAATGGGGAGATGGAGAGAGAAAAAGGAAATCACTGCAAATCTACAATAGGTTTTTGGAAAGTAACATGTACAACAAACTAACATCAATAATGGTTTAGCATGAAAAACAAGCACAGAAGAACATTGCATGAAATACTGATGCTGTACACAAAACAAGTCAGGTTAGCTATGCAAGTAATGGTAACTATACCATCTATATCACAATATTTTAACTCATAACGCATTAAGGCCTGTTTTTACATGCATGCTTTTTCATGCCGTCCATACGTGATTACCAAACAATTTGCCACACATTAGGAAATGCTGCAATTAATAGCAACAATTTAAAATAAAAAAATTTAAACAAATCTCTTTCCACGTTTTATGCCCATATCACCAACGCGAAACAAATGGCCCTTGAAAAAGGTATAATTAGTAAATTTAGCTTGGATAAACAAATTACATGTACCAATATGCTAGGACTCAGAAATGTTTTCTGAGCTTTTTGGATGCTTAAGTCTACCCAGCTACCTTTAAAGTGACATTATCATCTTTAAATAAACTTTCACACATTTACAACAGATCATATACTTTAGTGTCTTACCAAGAAGTGCCATTCTTTGATTTTCTACAAATATTATTGGCAATGTTACTTACATTAACACCCAGTGGCATCTAGTTTAACAGTTTCAAATTGAGACACAACAAATTTTCCACGTACATAAACATTAAAACCAAAATATTTGGTTCATATTTTTCTGTTCATTTCTAATATCTTCAATATGGTTAACACAAATAACTTGAAATAAGGACCAACAAACTTGATAAGCCTAGTACATCATTAAATCCATGTAACCATGTAAACGGAATCATATTTCCAATTTCTAAAAAGCAAAATGTTTTAAATGAATGCTTGACAAGACTCGACATGAAGCTAAATGCATATGTATGCAAAAGCAAAGAAACCATAAAACATAGTGTAACCTGTTGATAAAATGTTTCAGAATTAAGAATCCCTACAAAAATTTTGTATGAGATAAATATGGCTAACAAGGCAAACATCAACACTGTTTTTTAAAGAGCTTAGAACTGACCTTGCTAAGTATACTGTCACCAAAAAATACACATTTACAATGCAATACAATTAGAAAGCGGTCACTAAATACACACCCATGGAGTACAAACCATAATAATAATTGTTAACACACAAATTGTTTTTTTTTAATATTCAACATCTAAATTTTAATATATCCATTAAGCATTGCTAACTTTTAAACCAATAAAAAATTATTAAAAAGATCCACAATAATGTAGCCTACTGAAAACAATTTAATTAATAATTTTATAGTTAATATTCAGGTCCAACAAAAAAAAAAAAAAAAACAATTTAAGATACAGGCCTTATCAGTCAATGCTCAGTGATGCCACTGTTCAAGCTACAAGATATTTAGGAACTGGGGCAAATGTACGGTTTTATTTCCAGTTACTTAAGGTCCAAAAAAACACAAAAAAACCCCACAATTTAAGATACAGGCCTTATCAGTCAATGCTCAGTGATGCCACTGTTCAAGCTACAAGATATTTAGGAACTGGGGCAAATGTAAGGTTTTATTTCCAGTTACAACTTAAAAGCAGAAGCAGGTGATACAAAAGGTTACTATAAATCGCACTGTGTGAATGCACCTAAAAGTCAGTCACAGTTGGCCCATTAACGGGCAAATCACACAAATTGCAAGACTTGACATATAAACACTGTGTGTTCCTCTTTAGCTAACATGCACTACCATAAGCCAGGCTCAAAATCGAAAGAGAGCAAGATGTAATTAATTGCCAGTTAATATACACAATATTCTTTCTGATTATCAGTTTTACAAACACCTTTAACTTTCAATCTTAAAGCATTATACAACTGTTCACATTGAGAAACGAATGTCAATTATGTTGACATTCGGATTACCAATTTTAAATTAGAATGAGCAATATAAATTTGTCTAAAGTAATAATTCAGTAATAAATCAGTACAGCAGATGCCATAGTTAAATTTTACAATTCATAGTGCTAAGATAGCTTAGACAATACGAGGCCTCGGCCCGTGCTTATAAACCTTAAAGTCTAGACTTTAACGTGATGATATTTGAATGGTGTTACCATGACGTTAAAGTCTGGACTTTATTAAAGTCTGGACTTTATTAAAGTCTAGACTTTAAGGTTTATAATCATGGGCTTATAAGCTATGTAGGTGTAATTCAATTACCTGTGTATATGACAACACCAACAGCAGGTAGGATTAACAACTGTGTGTGAACAGGGAACAAATTTAAACACACTGGGTACAATTTACAAATCCTGCATTTTGTCCAACACAGATACATACATTTACAATGCTTAAACACCTGTGTTCAAGTCAAACAGGCTTTATAAATCGGGCCCATCAATTTCAGTAGTGTTTTGTTGGACCATTTTTATAGGTGAACTGCTAAGTGATAGTGTCTTTAATGATTAAATGACCACCTTCTACAGTGGGAAAGAACTCTGGGAGTTCCACGGAACAAGTGGCAATGTATGGAGCCTCAGAATGCAATAGCTACATGCTCTAATGTTAAAACCATGAGGCACATCAACACCAATCTCTCATTCAAACAAACCTTGTCAAATGGAAACCAGACTTGGTGCTTATAAAACTTTTATAGAGTCTAGACTCGAGACTCTAATAGAGTCTAAGACTCTAATGTCATGGCTACACCATACAAACTGTATGTGTGTGTGACATCATAAAATAGTGAGTCTGGACTTCAAGATGTTTTATAAGCACAGGCCATGTACTCTGTAAGAAAATACTTCTTATATATTAACAACAAGTTCCTTTAAAAGGCTGCTGAAGAAAGCACAAGCAGTTACATAAACATTTCCAACAGTTTAACAACAAAAAACCTTAGGGCTACGTTTGCTTATTGCACACAACAATTGATGTAGTTTTGATGTAGTTTTATGTACAAGTTACGTTCTTTAACAATAAAGCAAAACAGACGGTCTGAATCGACTGTGGTGCTCGACTGACGTACAACATACAAACAGCGTTAATAACAAGCAAGTGCCATAAAGTTTGGGTCAGTTTGAAATGTGTTGTCTATGAAACTGAATAAACAGGAGGAAAAAAAACTGTTTCATACCTTTTCTGCTCCATTTAAAACTACAACAGATTCATTTAAATTGTTTTGATATCAAACTAATTTTACTGCAACATGACCTTTAGTGATGACACCTACAAACAACCTTTAAAGAAAAATTAAACCTTAAAAAAGAAATTTAAAAATAAAATAACAAATAAAATCAATTTTGAATGTACATTATTTAAATTGTTTTTTTTCATATGAATTGTGATGAACACCTATAGTTGAACCTATAAACCAAGTTTCATTTATCAATGATTTATAGTTTATAAGAAGTGGAACTAAATGTGAACATTTAATGAAAAGGTTGACTACCGGTATGTTGTAGTTTAGGGGACTTTCATCAAATGAGAAAAAGTTTAAATGTGACATCATTATATATATTATAATTGCATGCTTTAAACTGAAATCAATCATATTCAAATTTTCCCTTACGAAAAAAGAACACCCTCTTCCCTCCCAAAAACCTGACAGCTTCAAAAACATTTAAGAAAATGTTCCCTTCTTTATAAAAATAATCTTGAAAGAAATACATTTTGTGTTTTTAAAACATAATGTGCTGTTACACACACTGTTTATATAATTTTTTAACCTACTTCCAACATACTGGAAAAATAGTTTGGATCAATTTTCATCAATCAAGCATCTCATCAAGACGACATATCAAGAACCTAATTAACTAAACTCTTGCAAATTTACAACCTCGCAAAGCAGTGCAAAAAGACTTTGTAAAGTGGATGTGATGTTGCTTAATGCTCTGTAAATTAGTCCCCTAATCTTATGGGGAGGCAGGGGGTTATAACACATCAAACCTCTTGTTAAAGACCACATCTAACAATTGGCTACATATTTTTGAAGTTATCTTAGCTCTATGATATCACAAAACTGTTGAAAATTAAGACATCACAATACTATTCACCACTTTTATGATATGGTAGTGCTAAGACAGCTTTGAAAACATGGTCCCTGGTCTTATGGTGTGTTTATAACATGTAAGACCTCTTAAGACAACATCTATGAATACACTTTGTAAACATGATAAAAATATATATGCATTTGCGTGTAAACAGGACTTCTTCGAAGTACCTTTTCATAAGTACATGTAGGTGGTTGTTATCAAATGTGGTCTTTGTAAGAAGTTCAACATATTTAACACACATTTCTGGTAATACTAGCGCTCTATGGAAATAAATTAAAACTGCTTAGGCCATAATAAGATAAATTCTACATTTTTCATCCCCGCTCACTCCTAGGATAAAAGCACATGTCTAAAAAATTATATTTTTAAAACAAAAACAAGCTCAATGTGTTTGACATGTATTTTTGCAAAAAATAAAAATTTGGCCTCCATCCCCATTTTGAAGTTGGATAAAAATCTAGCAAGTATTTTATTATAGCCTTACTGGTACACAGAATACCAAAATAAAAAAACTATTTTTACAGTCTGAGGTAGATATAGAACTCTCAAATGGGCAAGTTCATGAAGACTCTAAATCCTAACAGTGTCATATTGTTAAAAGGACCAGAATATATAACTAAACATAATAATATTTAACTTCTTGAGTTGAAGGTGTAATTATTAATGTGCTAAATATAGTTGTATAAAGTTGAACCAATGATTTTAAATGGCATATTTGGAAGTTTGATGCTGATTTTGTCAGTCATTTTGATTGGGTATGAGCTGATAGTCATATTCAAAATGCACAAAAATGCTGCCTTTGTTTTTAATGTGCTATCTTTAAAATTGTGATTCAGCTTAGTTTAACTCAGGGGGCAAACTGAAAACAAAACTAAAAGCATAATTAAAGCATAAATGCTCTCAAAAGCAATACCTAACATTCTAGAGATATTTTATTTGGAGACAGTTTGCTTGCAATGACGATGTACAAATAGTTATTAAGGAAACCTCAAACAAACATATTTGTTTAAGATATATTTGATTTAGGTAAACAAATCCATGATAAAACATAATAAACCGTAGATTGTTAACATGTGTATTCTTTTTGCAAGCCTGTTTTCTATAAGCACACTAGTATTTAATGGTGCATGTGGTTTATAAAAATCCTTGACAACTTTCATCACAAATACTAGTAATTAAATTTACTCAAAGATGAAAGCCATCCAGAATATTTTTAATAATTTTACAAGTGACAAAGCCTAAAGACACCCCTCTCTATAGCAGAAAGCAAGGCATTAAATAAAGTATTTTTTTTAAATTTAACCTCGAAAAGTAAATGTATATACAAAATGCCACATGAAAACAAAAGTTCATTTTAAAAACGAAAAACGTTTTTTTTTGTCACAAAACATTAATTACTGGCATCACTGGGTACCGCTAGTTCCAGGACATCAACTGTTAGAAACGCTTTGCACACAATCATCAAACTGGTAGCCAAATATAGCTTAGCCACAATAAAACCAAAACAAAAGGAAAAAAACCCATAAAACCCACACCAAATGCATGTGTACTGTGTACTACAATGATAATATATCATCTACACGAAATAGTTGCTAAAGTATATTCAGTGAAAAGGGAATTGCTGCTGCATACCATAGTGATGGTCATATATTGTTTACAGTTAGAAAGGAAGCCATGACGATGTCAACAACAGGCTGTATTCACACCTAAACACCTCGAAAAGGAACCAAACCACTATGATTGTTGGCCGTTGACATGTTTATGGTTTTCAAAGAACTGGGTTTTGTCTCATTTATGACCGTTTAGGTGCTGGTGTATGCTTAGATGTGTTCATGTACCTACAAAGGCTGTTAAACTAAAGTAACACCATTAACAAACCGCTGGTCAAACGTCAAAATGCGTCTCCTACCGCAATGAGAATGGAGTTAATAGCTCAAGTAGGAATTGAGACTGATTTAGTTCCGGTACGAGTTCCTGGAACTTGTGTCATGTAAGATTTCTCGTTACTATGAGAACAATCCAACACGTGTAACATACTGTGTGAAAAGAAATAAGGGATCAAAAGAAAGACCAATGGCAAAGAATGACTGCAACAAAAACGCTCATCTATAATGTCCAGAAGCAGAGCTCGAAACAATGCAAATATAATCTTTTTTTTATACCTAACAGTTGAAATAGAAATTCAAAATTGGTAATTTTTCAAAGAGACAAATCATCTCACCTGCCATTTAGCTCATAATTCTCTTATATTAATATTGCAATTCCATAGTGCTCGAAGATACATTTAAAAAATACTAGTGTTTCACACACTGTTCCAAACCTTCTTCTCATTGTGTTTCAACCTGCGCTGGTTTATTTTCCTTTCTATATCGAGTCCGGAGTCTGTCAACTGTGCTACTGACATTCAATCCCACATAACATCTTCGTATTTTATACAGACTGTGTGATGAGGACATTAAATCAAATTGGGTCTATAATATATGAAGTATAAGAAAGCTGCCGTCTGAGATCTAGATTTCTAATATTCAAGCATCATCAATTTTCCATGTTCCACCTATGATGGTACAATTCTTCTACTTTCTTCATATAACACAAAACGAACATCTTGCTGTGCACTGTTTTTGTAATTGATTTATATGCCTCATGACCTCCATCTTGTAAACCCACTTGAGAAATGTCCTGAAATGTTCTTCTCTACTAATGTGTTTATCTGTAATAGTATTTACAAATAATAGTTAGTAACACTGTGGTAAGAGCTTGGTGTTAAAGAATGGCAAAAGGATTTAAGAGTTGTGTGCAGGCAGTTCATGACCTCTAATGTTAATGAAGACACACAAAACTGTAGTTGTGTTTGTATACTAAAGGATTTTACTGGCTGGGGATGCAAAACTTCAGCTTTAACTTGGAATATAATCTACTAGTAGTATACATATACTGCACACACAAAAAAAGAAGAAAAAAAAAAAAAAAAGCAAATTGTACTTCAGTTTTCTTAAAATAATTTTTTCACATTTTAAATTTCAATTTAGATCCCTTTAGTTCTTAATGTCTTGTGAATTTTTTTGGTAGCCTGCAAAAAACTAAATCACACATTTAAAATATCTCCCACCAAAACATGATGCAATTACTGATCAACATAATATATCTTTTAATTGTAAATGCAATGAGATAATGTCCGATGATAAAGATATTGTTAAAAATAAGTCAATATATAGTTGGAGAGATGATTTTTAAAGAAAAAACTACTTGCTTAAATATTTTTGTGGGTAGTATATGTCACTGTCAATATTTTATACTGATAAATAAATTTTACATAAAATAATTTATTTATGGTTTTTCTCTACAAGTATAACCACTACTACATGTGTGCTCAGAGAAAAACATTGGGATATGATTTTCTTTTTTACATACATGTACCTACTACATTGTGTTGGGTTAAATGGCAACACCCCTGCATGAAACTAACTCATCATTATCAAACAACAATCACCAACGTGCTAACAATAATTGTTTTTCATATTAAAATTAACCTCAATATATCATAAATCAAACACATCTACAATAAAAAGTAAAACCCTGAAATATTAATTAGTAAATTTGCATATCTCTATCCAAACTCTGTATACATGTACAAATGTAATTCACAAACATGGCCAATTCAAAGCAACATACAATATTATATATATATTATACATGTACAATATTCTATATATTACACACGTATATATGCACTAAAAGAGGTAACTGTTAACAGGCTCACAGAGGCTTTCTAAACAACTCATTTTACATACACGTAGGCATGAGGCGCCTGGCTGCCAAAATTATTCTGCCTGGCAGATAATAAAAAACAATATTTTTTAACAGTTTAGAACTGTTGTCGTAACAAGGTAAATCATGAAAGCAGGTCCATTTGAGGTAGACCACGGCATTCGTGACGTGTACACACATGTACGGGATAATAATAACGGTGTATGTTATACTCATAGCACACAAAATCGGTACACCAACAAACTATGGTTTTGAATCGCAGACGTATCAAAAACACAGTAAACTGGACTTGCAAACATTGAGCTCACGATACAGATGCAATATAAAATTGTTGTAATAATAATTATGTTATGTGATTGCTACTGTAACAACAATAGCAACGGAAAGGTGCTGAAACAACACACACACATCTAAAGACAAATTAATGTTTTGACTATTTAATAATATTTAATATTATTCAATTACTTTCATTAGAACATGCATGAACATTTTACCTTCAATTTCTATATCAAAACCATTTACATAATTTTGACTCTTTTTAACAAGAATGAGTGCTATTACTGAAAATGTATGCACCGTTTATCGTGTCATGAAGTATAACCTGCACGGAATATAAAACAAGTTTTAATAACACTGGTGTCTTTCAGAACCTTGCTAAACCTAAGACATACATTGATACATACATGTATATATAACCGCGTTAGGGCTCAAATTTAACACTTTCTTACTTTTAATTTTTTTTTTACAAATTTAAGTTTCTGCCTTAGGTAAAATGCTCATCTACGTCAGTTCTGAGCCTTCATTAAACAGTCTTAAATCAGAAATTAACAAAAATAAGAATAAAAATAAACAAAATTATTAACCAAAACCAATCTCTTCAACCAATGGCAATAATTTTATCCAGCTGCCAAAAATTGCCATTGGTAAAGTCCGGACCTTGTGCAACTAATATCCCAGTTATTGCAACTGCTGTCAGAGCTGCCATTAAATTCGAGCCCTGTTGTGTTGTCTTTCTACTTGCAGTATTTGTTAATTTATATGTACAAAGTATGTTGAACAAATGCTGAGTACACATGTTGTTGCATGACATTTTCCTGATTACAACTTCAAATTGTAAAGCAAACATGTATCACAATATACAATGTATTTTACAAAATATTTTCTAGATTAGTATTATATAT
>JAECMU010189647.1:0-12761 GCA_016106625.1 Dracogyra subfuscus
CAAAGTGTTTCAAAAACTTTACAATTAATTCTGGATGGAATTTAAACGATTCGAGTCTTCACGAAGGGAGAGGGCGTAGTCCACTTGCAAAGCGCTCGCCTAATGTTCAGTCGGTCTGGGGTCAGTCCCCGGTAACGGGTCCATTGGGCTATTTCTAGTTACAGCCAGTGCACGACGACTGGTATATTAAAGCCTATGGTATGTTCTATCCTGTCTGGGATGCTGCATATAAACAACCTTGCTAATTCACAAAATGTAACAGGTGACTCAGACTATATGTCAGAATTACCACGTTATTAGATCTGGACAAATCATAAAGACAAACCATGGGCAGGATATCTAGACAGGAAATAGGAATCCACACGGGCAGAATATCTAAACAGTAAATAAGAATCCCCATGGGCAGGATATCTAGACAAGAAATAGGAATCCCAATGGACAGGATATCTTGACAAGAAATAGGAATCCCCATGGGCAGGGTATCTAGACAGGAAATAGGAATCGCCATCGGCAGGATATCTAGACAGGAAATAGGAATCCTTATGGGCAGGATATCTAAATAGAAAATAGGAATACCCATGGGCAGGATATCTAGACAAGAAATATTAATCCCCATGGGCAGGATATCTAGACAAGAAATAGGAATCCCAATGGACAGGATATCTTGACAAGAAATAGGAATCCCCATGGGCAGGGTAGCTAGACAGGAAATAGGAATCGCCATCGGCAGGATATCTAGACAGGAAATAGGAATCCTTATGGGCAGGATATCTAAACAGAAAATAGGAATACCCATGGGCAGGATATCTAGACAAGAAATATTAATCCCCATGGGCAGGATATCTAGACAGGAAATATTAATCCCCATGGGCAGGATATCTAGACAGGAAATATTAATCCCCATGGACAGGATATCTAGACTGGGAATAGGAATCCCCATGGGAACCACCTGTACATCACTCGCCAATTTTTGTCCCAATGCATATGCATAATAATTTCTGACTAATCTGGTTAAAGCAAATCAAAGGAATTTGGATAAAACTTTAACGTTACTTTCTGCTATATTGTCTTGTATTGCTCCATTGTAAGATGTTTCCGACTAATAAAATATTTCTACGATTACATTTACACATTAAATATATTTTCTTGTTTAGAATATTAATGTCTGTATATTCAATGTGTTTCTGGTCGTCTTAATATTTGTAAAAAGCCCAAATTCGATTTCGTCTTCAAATAATTTCGTACGTACGAAAAGAATATATTTTAGGAAATAACCCAGTACAAATACTAGTACGATGAGAAGCATGTTTAATATACAGCCACTAATATTTTATGCAGGAAAATATATTTCATATGTAATTACAATCGTTAAAAAGTCTCTGTTAGTCGATAACATCTTAAACATTGCAGCAAACTCAGGAATTAAGCCCTTCTTTTTCACATACTCTAAATAAGTACAAAAGATAGCCTCCTGTCAAAAATAATCCCCAAGAAATTTGGTCTCCTCCACAACTGGAACCGGATTTTTGTCCAGAAACAGCTGAGGATCTAAATGGTGAGCTCTTTTCTGGCAGATATGCATACAGACGTTTTTTGACTTTGAGAATCGAAATCCATTGTTAGGTGCCCATTGCTGAAGTTTATTCAAACAAAGCTGCAACTGACGTTCAGTGATACTCATACTGGACAACCTGTAGCAAATCTGAAAATCGTCGACATATAACGAGCTATCAAGGCCAGGTTTTACACACTGAGTGATGCTGTTAATTTTCACGGAAAATAAAGTTACTGACAGGATGCTACCTTGAGGCACACCCATCTCTTGGGAGTGAGAATCGGATAACGTAGATCCCACTCATACCTTGAAAGACCTATTCGTAAGAAATTTGAGATAAAGTCAGGCATACGGCGTCTTAAGCCCATGCCATGGAGGTCTTTCAAAATCCCATACTTCCACGTGGTATCATGAGCTTTCACGAGGTAAAAAAAGACCGATACCAAATGCTGGTTATGGATGAAAGCATCCCTACAAAACGTTTCAAATCTAACAAGATGATCAACCGTGCTACGTCTATATCTGAACCCACATACCACGTTAGTAAGCAATTTGTGGGACTCATTATACCAGACAAGTCTACGGTTGATAATTCTTTCCATGGTTTTACAAATGCAACTTGTCAAAGCAATAGGGCGATAACTGGTAGGATTTGTTGGATCCTTACCAGGCTTAGGAATCGGAATGACAGTGGCTTTTCTCCAATCAGAAGGAAAGTCACCCGAAATCCAGATTTGTTAAAGATATTTAATAAAACCATTAAGGATGATTCAGGTAAGTGTTTTAAGAGTTGATAATGTATTTCATCTGGAGGTCCATCATTCTCCAAAATAATTAGAAAGTGGTCACTACCACAAGGGTCTGGACAATCTTTCCAGGAAAAATCAAGACAAAGTGACGGACTACAAAGGGTTAAATCAATGGATGTTAAAGAACCACTTGCAGGATGAAAGTATGTATGACTTTTATCATTAAGTAATATTAAGTCTTCTAATTGTTTACCTCTAGTATTTATATCATCACATCCCCACAAACAGTGGTGAGCATTAAAATCTCCCAGCGGGCAGCATGGCCCAGTGGTACAGTGCCCGCCTGATGCGCGGTCGGTCTAGGATCGATCCCCGTCAGCTGACCACTGGGTTTTTTTCTCGACATAACCATATGTCCGACGCCGATATAACCGTAATTTAATGTGTTGAGTGCGTCGTTAAATAAACCCAAAAAAATAAAAAATAAAATAAAATCTCCCATGATAATAAAGGGAGTAGGGAGTTGATAAGAAGACCTTGAAAGTCCGTAGGGTTATAATTGTAATTGTTTCGCGGCGTTAAACACAGAGTAATAGTTGTATGAGCCGTGATCTTTACAGCCACAGCTTGTAAATTTGATTTTAATATGACTTTACTCTGCGGAATGTTTTCATTTACAATAACGGAAACGCCCCCAGACGCTCTATTTTCAGTTTCTTGACATTTATGGTAGAGATTAAATCCTCTGATGCTAATACTATCAGTATCCTTCAGGAAGGTTTCCTGAAGACACACTGCAAGAGGATTATACTTTTGAATTAGAAGACTTAATTCATCAAAATTGGGCCTAAGCCCACGACAGTTCTACTGGATAACTTTATTTTCCATCAGGAGGAAGTATGGGTTTTATCTTTGGCTTTGCTGGTGGTCTTTGCGATCGGCAATGATCTGGAGATGAAATCTCCATGTCATCATCACCGATATCAGCCAAAGTTTCATAACTATTGCTGATCGGTATCGAACGTAGTTCGATCTTTTTCAGCCTGCCAGAAAGTACTTCTGTAGATTTTGTTTTGTGTCATTGCCTGTCTTAGGGAGACTAGTGCTCAACCTATTTGGTGCATTCTTCGTATCCAATGACACTTGGGTTTCAGTTTCCTTATGCACGGGATGAACTTTCTCGTTGTGGTCTTTTTGATGACGATCGCAAAACATGTAAAAACGATGTCATTTGTCTTAACTGCAAGGGTAGCCACTGTGCATACTCACGCGAGTATCCACAGTGGAAACTGGAGAAAGAGGTTCAGCATGTGAAAGTACAAAATAAATTATCCTTCGTTGATGCAAGGCGGTTTGTGGAGACCGCAACACCGACTGTGGGTGACAAGTATTATGCAGCTGCAGCCAAAGTCGCCACTAAAAGTGTTGCAGTCAACACAGACCTCACCTGGCATTGTGATGAAGCCAAATACAAAAAGCTATCCGATATTGGGAAGGCTCAAAAACAGGTAAAAACAAAAGCAGCACAAAAAGGGAACAACCGAAGGTTCTGGCGATGTGGGCATGAGCGGCTCCCATCTGTATCATACCCAGGGCTCTCTCGCGTTATTCTGGTGTCAGTCGTGGCATTCCTATGGTGTTTCTTTTTTTTATATATATATATCTGTGTGGATGTCTGACATGCCGTCTAAACCGTTTTTATACCCTTATTGCACGGTTGTTTTTTCACTTTTCTGTGTGTTCCACCCAAAACGTGCAGTGGGCGGGTATAATTTCTGCATACGTTATTGTTGTGTTTGGGCTGTGTTTTGGATTGAGTTACTTTTTACAAAAGAATTCATTTTTTCTTAAATTCCAAATTTAAAATGGTAAAGTTTCTTTTGGCCTTCAGTATATATAGATCTACGGAAACCATAAAAGTCATATTTTCACTGTATTTTAACTACAGTGAAAATATAGAAGTCGTATTTTCATTTTTGTAAAAGTGCATGATTAAATTATCTCCCATTGTCTCGGTTCTTTTTATTTAAATTTGATGATTACCAATGCATCTAATCATATTTGAGAAATAATTGTTTTTAATTTAAACAACTGAACCTATAAATATAGGGGTAACAAGGTGCAATAACGATAAAATATCTCTAAAACGAACTGAATACGAAGCTAATTGTTTTTGTGTGTTTTTTTTTTTTTTTTTTTTTTTAACGACGCACTCAACACATTAGAATACGGTTATATCGGCGTCGGACATATGGTTATGTCGAGAAAAAAAGCCAATGGTTAGCTGACGGGGATCGGTCCTAGACCGACCGCGCATCAGGCGGGCACTGCACCACTGGGCTATGCTGCCCGCTTAATACGAAGCTAAATAATGATGACAAAATGTAGTGTCATCAAGTGTAAGGGTAAGAATTTAACGGCGTTCGACTCGTTTTGTTTTTGTAGGAGTTTTTAGACAATTGCTTTGTCAGGTATGTTTGCAGCGCAGTATTGTTAATAAAGATACATTTTAATCAAATTTCTTTTTTAAAAGTCTATGGTGAAGTACATTTTCTGGAAAAGTTCCATAGGAAGAAATATATCACGACGTTACGGGTTTTCGATAGGATAAGCGAAAGATATTACCAAAAAGCTAAAAATATTGTCAAAAATTAGGAAATATGTATACATGTATAATAAATAAGACCATTTTATGGTATTTTTCCGAATATGATTTTTATGTCAACTCGTCATGTGCGAAAATATGGTTTTCACACACCACACTTCGTGAAAATATGGTTTTCACACACCACTCGTTGACATAAAAATCGTATTCGAAAAACCCCATGAAATAGCCTCTATATCTTGTAACACATAATTATCTTTCATGCTGCAATCTTTTGTATCAATATCTGGTGGTTGGCTCTGCTTCATGCATAATAATGCTTGTTGTAGATCATAATAATGTTTCACTGTTGTAGTTATATTTTATGTTGCAGTCTGTTGTACCAAGATCTGGTGATTGGTTTTGTTTCATGCATAATGATGCGTGTTGTATAAATGTTTAGTTAGCTGCTTTGGGCACAATACAATTTACTACTTGTAAACCATTTCCTGTATATACAAGACAGTATATGATAATATCGCAACTATCTTTGCTGTTCTAAATATTTGGTTTTTGAAAAACAATTAAGGTGAGGAGGATGTATTACTGATACAAGATGCACCAACTTTAAAAGTATCCTGGATATCAGCATGGACTGCTGGCAAGCCTTAGTATATATATGTTGAGGTAGTAGAAGGTATCTTGTGTACATACGCAAGGTAAGAACATACCATTAGTAATGTGAATATCTTTAGAAATCCGTGTACAATACCTATAATAATCGGTCAAAATATTCCCATAAAACATGTATATTTCACCTCAGAATTCCTATACAACTCCTATATTTTGGTTTGCAAATTGCTATATTTTAATATATACAAGTGGCTGGGAGGCCTGGACACATCTAAACGCCTAGAATGTTACTCGACAACGAGAGAATAAACATCCTGCTGCCACACGGACTGCTCTTTTATAACAGCAGGAACCAATCTTAGATGAACTGTCCCACAAACCGGACAACCTATATCGATCTTCATGACATTAGTATTCCGTACACGCCCAAATAAAACCGATATCAAGCACGATGTATGTCTTTTCTAATCATGGACGTATCTGACATTTAAGAGATTTGCGTGAAATACACGACTGGGACCTAACGTTGGCTGTTGGCTGCTGTTATCGAAGCGTGTATTGACGAGCTGTCATAACCGCATGGCCACTTGGTTGGAGACTTCCACTCGCTAGGACAGGATAACGGGCTCAAGAACCATTCGAATGGATTCCTCTGCGATAACCAGCCGCGCGCCTCTTAGGACGCTAATCTACATGGAGAAGAGTTTTGAGGGAAGGAAATTAAGGTCCACCGAAGTACCTCGATAATACTTACGTAATATTGATTTGTGAAGGAAATGGTAACGCTGCGCAGTGTTGATGAGAGAGAGAGAGAGAGAGAGAGAGAGAGAGAGAGAGAGAGAGAGAGAGAGAGAGAGAGAGACTTTAAAGCGACATACCTGAATTTGCTGCATTGTAAGATTGTTTCCGACTAATGAAATATTTCTACGATTAAACTTTCATGTTAAATATATTTTCTTGTTTTGAATATCAGTGTCTGTATGTGTTTCTGGCCGTCTTGATATTTGTAAGAACACACCAAACTGGATTTCGTCTTCAAATAATTTCGAACGTACGAAAAAAAAAAAAAAATCGGAAATAAAACGAAATTTAACCCAGTACAAATATTAGAACGATCAGAAAGTGATGTGGCAAAATTAAAATCACAGACAGAATACCAGCCCGTAGTTCAGCCAGCTAACGTTCGCGAACTATTTGATTGGTTCCCGACGTGACCATTTGATTTACCGTGAAACGCATAAACCAGTCTAGCGGACGTTTTCCTAATCGGTCTGGCTGAACGCAGCCCTGTAAACAAGACACTGACGAAAAAGGAAGTAATAACATGCTAATGTAAAATCACACAAAAACTTGATGGTGCTATAAAACTGAACTTGACAATGTCATATCGTGAACCTAACCGTGGTACTTACAGTAGACATGATTGGATAAAAATGCAGGTGGATAACTTGGTTTCTGTGTGGAGATTTTGTGAAATGGAGAGTGAGGACGCGTAACACTGGTAATAGTATTGATGGCGATAACCGAGGACGCGTAACACTGGTGATATTAATGGCGTTAGCTGAGGACGCGTAACACTGATAACATTATTGATGATAGCTGAGGACGTGTAACACTGGTAACAGTATTGATGACGATAGCTGAGGATGCGTAACACTGGTGATATTGATGGCGATAGTGGAGGACGCGTAACACTGGTGATAGTGTTGATGACGATAGCTGAGGACGCGTAACAATGGTGATAGTGTCGATGACGATAGCGGAGGACGCGTAACACTGGTGATAGTGTTGATGACGATAGCGGAGGACGCGTAACACTGGTGATAGTGTTGATGACGATAGCGGAGGACGCGTAAGTCCTTTACACACTATGGACGAATTCGCGACGAAATTAGAGCGCGAGCGAATGAAAAATATAGAATACACACACACTATACTATCAATGCACACTGCAGGCGTACGAATCGAGAGCGAGCGAACACTTAAGCGAGCGAATTTAGAAAATAGAATCAATCCTATTTTTTTCGTACGCTTTCACTTTTCGCCTGAAACGTCATTGAAATATCATTGCAACGTCATTTCCTGTTAAAAAAAAATGGCACCGACAAGCAAACAAAATAAAAAAGAACAACTTATTATTGCTGTACAAGATCACCAAGCGCTCTACGACAAAAGTAACAGTCACTATAAAGACGCAGACCTGAAAGAAAATGTGTGGCGGACGGTAGCAGAGAAGTTGCAGACTGAAGGTACGAACAATTAATAAGTATACTATCTACACGTGAGTGGATACATGGTGGGGTGGACGTGGGGGTGGTGTCGTCGAAATGTGTCCACTCACTGTACTGGAATCATGAAATTTAAATGCAGTTCTGTGGTGAATGATTAAGGCCGAATACAATAATATACTAATTTGTTATTAAATATCAGATATGGTTTTGGTGTTCATATTTATGAAATCTTGATAAATACTCAATTTAATTTCTAGCTTCCGAGGTGAAAAAAATGTGGAAAGGACTCCGAGATACATACACCAGGTATAAAAGAGAGACTGTGACCAGAAGTGGGCAGGCTGCAAAATCAGCACCGAAGTGGAAATACTGGAACATAATGCAGTTCTTGGCACCCTTTGCCAGCATCAACAGGTGTTCTACTTTATAACCACCATAACTATAAATCAATATATTATATCATGGGTTTAAAAAAAACAATTAGAAAATGAACACCATATCTATACGGTATTTTACTGTAAACCCGTAGCTAAAACAATTTTGGCTGGAAATGTCGAGCGTTAACACGTGTGTGTGTGTGTGTGTGTGTGTGTGTGTGTGTGTGTGTGTGTGTGTGTGTGCGTGCATGCGTGTGTGCATGTGTGTATGTAATAAATATACAATGATGAAATACCACATGTTGCTATGAAAATATAAAGTATATTATACTTTACAATATACACCTGTGCAAAAGTTAAGCACCACCAAATATTGATTGAAGACATTGGATTGAAAGTTACTACCATAATTGACATTTCTAGATAATTTTGTGATTTTTCATTCAATTGATTTTAATGGACCTCCATAGTTATGATGCATCTATTTAAACATTATTTCACACGTTTTCGAGTGTTATAAGTTTAGCATATGCTGTCCTACAATATCATATTTAGTTCATTTGAATATAAATAAACTATTTTACTGACGAGAGATTTTTATAAAAAATTTCTTTATAAAAAATGGGTTGTGCTTAACTTTTGCACAGGTGTATAGTATAATAAAATAATACCATGAACTCATTAAACATATATTTAATGTTGCAGAACATATGGAAATTTGCAAAGCATCAGTGACAACGAGGATAGTGACTCTAGATGTTTTCAGGATGATTCACTGGTGCAGTGTGAAAAAAATCGTGATGATATTCCAGCTGAGACCACAGTTTCTACTATAAGTTGTACCGATGATACATATGTTCCAAACAATCCTGTGAGTACACCGCGACGAACAACACCGTCAACATCATCATCGTCGACAGCATCTTCAACAGTAGGTAAAAGATGAAAGTCTGAAGTACAAGTTGATCCTGTTAATACCAAGATTATGCAATACTTGGAAAGTCGCCAAAGTGGACAAAACCCTTCACATGATAATTCACTTGATGCTGACAAGATGTTTCTTCTCAGCTTGCTTCCTGCTATGAAGCGTTTGGATGAACAAAACAAAAAATCATCAGTTAGAATTAAAATGTTGCAACTGCTTCACGATACAGAATTCACGTCCTACACCACTCCACAACCCCCACCACAATATCCACTACATCAACATAATGGATACAACTATCCCCAGCAGCAGCAGCAACAACAACAACAACAACCATATGGCAACTCAGAAATACAACAGTCTCAGGAAACTATGTTCGGCAGTGAACAGCCTCATTACTTTCAAATGAAAGGACAAAAACTGATCTTAATATCCGTCCTGCTTAATTGTTCAGTGTTGTTTTTATGTTAACATCAAAGTTGTTTAACATTCTTAAATTGTAAATCTACAGTGTTTTAATAAACTTTTATTGTTAGGAATGTTTGTTTTAAATTTTATCGGTATCGTTGCAGCCACGCCTCACTATGGCATACTGCCGTGGCACCTCGCCAGCGGAGGAAGAGAAGTAGTCCTTGTATGTGTCCCTTACTGTTGTTGCTTCTTTGTTGGGTCTGTTTCCTCCGAAATGATTTATTTCTTGCAGGCAATTAGCAGGCGTATCTTGTGGTATTATTTGGGGGAAATCCATTGGATTCTGTTTGGACATCTTCAACATTAAACAAAATTTGCAGAAAATTGTGCAATATGCAGGTAGCCTTTATCACTTTTAAAACTCGTTCAGGGTGAATTTGCATTCTTCTTTGATATACCCGCCACCGATTTGTCAGCAAGGCAAATGAGTTTTCAGAAATGCGCCTTGCCCGCGACAATCTGTAATTGAATATACTTTTATCTTCCGTCAAGTTATGACCTGGATATGGACGTAACAGGTAGGTTTTCAAAGGGAAAGCTTCATCGCCGACAATTACATGAGGCTGTGGTCCCAATTCGACATGTAGCTGGAGGAATATTCAGGTTTCCTTTACATAATCCTTTCCCCAGTTTTGACTGTGCAAGTATGCCACCATCGCTGCTAGAGCCATAACTACCCACATCTATGATGACAAACCGATAATTGGCATCAACCAATGCCAACAGAACCATGGAAAATGTCATCTTATAGTTATAGTACACAGAACCTGAATTAGGAGGTGCTTGGATCATGACATGCTTTCCATCTAGCGCCCCAAGACAATTAGGAAAGTTCCATGCTTGCTGGAATCCTTTGGCTACATCATTCCAGTCCTCTTCTTTGGGAATGGGCATGTATTCATCCACGAGACATTTCCACAGCATATCACACGTTTCCTCTACAATTTCTGCAGCGGTACTGCACCCCACGCGAAAACTGAATGCTATCGTTGTGTATGTGTCTCCGGTGGATAGGAATCTGTGGGAAATTAATATTATACATTTAATTTTTTCAGAATGTTTTTTTATAAGTGCTATTGAAAAGTTATTTTTACATTCATTTACTTATCTTGTTGCATGTTATTGACAAATTTAAATAATTAAACACAACAAATACTTATGCCGTTAGGAGTAAAACTAAAAGTTTAACATCGATTTTAACTACATCCATTTTTTAAATGATATTATATGCAATAGACTACTATAGTCAATTGGTTAGACCTTAAGTTGTTTGCAAATGTTACATTTAATCCCTATTAAATCCTTGTTTTCTTTACATTAACATGAAAACAAATCCAAACCCCGACAGATTTTACATACAACTAATCATGTAAAATGCGCGAAGTTGCCTTATTTCAATTTCACAAAAATCCCTGTATGTTTTGAATACACTTTTATCTTCCGTCAAGTTATGGCCTGGGTATGGACGTAACAGGTAGGTTTTCAAATGTTTGGGTGCTATAAAGTATAAAACACTGTAAAGTTAAATAGTTTGATATATTACGATCCTGAAAATCCATTGGGGAATGGAGAGGGGGCAATAATATGATACAGAAGGCCACTAAATGTGGGTGGCGCCTGGTAAAATAAAACATTGTGTTTCATTAGGTTTGTGATATCGGTCGGTGGGCAGCATGGCCCAGTGGTAGAGTGCCCGCCTGATGCGCGGTCGGTCTAGGATCGATCCCCGTCAGCTGACCACTGGGTTTTTTTCTCGACATAACCATATGTCCGACGCCGATATAACCGTAATTTAATGTGTTGAGTGCGTCGTTAAACAAACCAAAAAAAAAAAAAAAAAAAAGTGATATCGGTCCTTTTTGTTAGTTGTTCCACTGATTCTTTAACGTTAAAAAATAATTACTAAATTTTATAATAATAATAATAATAATAATGTTATTTAAATGGCAAAATTTAGCGGGAACCGCGCCCTTCCCCCTCCTCCATCCTCCACTGCTAATGCAACTGAGGTGTTGTAACAAACACAAATTACACACGGTCGAGGTGCTATAATGTACACAATGATTTTCCTTTTTAATTAACGGGATAGAGAGAAAAATGTTTTATTTAGCGACACACTTAACACATTTGTAATTACGGTTATATGGCGTCAGACATATGGTTAAGGATTATTATGACAGAGGGAAAACTATCCTGTCTATGGGATGGTGCATATAAAAGACCCCTTGCAGGTACTCGGAAATAGTAGCCCATGTAGTGGTCGCAGCGGTTTCCTCTCGGTTGATCTTTGTGGTCCTTAACCATGTGCATCTTAAATAAAACAGCTCTTTCTTTCTTTTAAAACATGGAGATAGAACATTTTAAGTTATTGTCTATTTTTTTTCTTTATATGAAACTAATAAATGCATACAGTACCTCAAAGAACATTTTAAGTTATTGTCTATTTTTTTTCTTTATATGAAACTAATAAATGCATACAGTACCTCAAAGTTATTGCTAATCTTTGTTCAGGACAAATTGCTTCCCGAAACGGCGAGTATTTTCTCCTGATGCAGGGTCCTACAAGTTCAAGAAGTTCTGAGAACTGCTCCAGGTTCATCCGAAAATATGTATAGAAACGATTTGGATGTAATTTCAACTCTTGTATTAACTGGTAAAACTCCCCCAGTTCCTTTCTTCTGCTTAGAATGGGATGGACCCAATACATTCTTTGTTTATGGCGTTGCTGCTGCCTACGGCGTAATAAATACATTAAGAGCAACATTTCCTCCTCCTCATCTTCATGGTCAACTTCCATTGTAACAGATGCCATTTTAAAACGCTGACAACCAAACATTCACGCGATTTATTTTATTTTTTGCTCGCGTGCAGTGTGCATGTACACGTCGCTAGCGTCAAAGCGAAATACGCGACGAAATTCGCTCCAACAATCGCTCGCGTATAATGTGTAAAGGACTTAACATTGGTGATAGTGTTGATGACGATAGCGGACGACGCGTAACACTGGTGATATTGATGACGATAGCTGAGGACACGTAACACTGGTGGTAGTGTTGATGACGATAGTGAGGACGCGTAACACTGGTGATAGTGTTGATGACGATAGCGAGGACGCGTAACACTGGTGATAGTGTCGATGACTATAGCTGAGGACACGTAACACTGGTGATAGTGTCGATGACGATGGCTGAGGACGCGTAACACTGGTGATAGTGTTGATGACGATAGTGAGGACG
>JAECMU010189664.1:0-20573 GCA_016106625.1 Dracogyra subfuscus
CTAATAACAATTATCATTTATTAGTAATCATATCAAGAATTTCTCGTTCCAGCTACTGCACTAAAACTAGTATACCACCGGCTATGGAATGTGCTATCCTTTCTGTAGGATGGTGCACATAAAATATCCCTTGCTGCTAATGGAAACATGTAGCAGGTTTTCTCTCCAAGACTATAGGAGTATGTCAGAATTGCCAAATGTTTGACACCCAATAGCTGATGATTAATAAATCAATGTGCTCTAGTGGTGTCGTTAAGCAAAACAAACTTTTTTTTATATCAAAGAGTGAGAACAGTATAACAGTGCAAACTAGGAATGGGTATGTGATTCACTGCTTGTCAGATGCATTAAAATACAAAGCATCACTGACCAAAATGAATGGATGAATGTTTAACAAGAAATACATAGTAGGTTATTGGGGGTCAAACTAAGGTAACTGCAAAGAATTAAAGTGATGAACAATATCTGTTTAAAAATGTGGTAAAGAGGTAAATTAAAACATGGTGTATCCTGACCAGAATGGTGGCTGATGCTATTACATATGTTGAAGTTGGGCATTCTTGGTTTTCATCTCTTTGCAAAACTTGCACATATATTTTTCATCATTTTAGTTGAGTAATGTTGGAGCTGTGGTGGCAGTATTCACGACAGGTGCCACTCGTGGGGCAGGGACCGGCCTCGGTGGCGTCGTGGTTAGGCCATCGGTCAACAGACTGGTAGGTACTGGTTTCGGATCCCAGTCGAGGCATGGGATTTGTAATCTAGATACCGACTCCAAACCCAGAGTGAGTGCTCCGCAAGGCTCAATGGGTAGGTGTAAACCACTTGCACCAACCAGTGATCCATAACTGGTTCAACAAAGGCCATGGTTTGTGCTATCCTGTCTGTGGGATGCACAAATAAAAGATCTCTTGCTACCAATCGGAAAGAGTAGTGGATTTCCTCTCAAAACCTGTGTGGTCCTTAACCATATGTGTAACGCCATATAACTGTAAATAAAATGTGTTGAGTACGTCATTAAATAAATAATTTCTTTCGGTGGGGCAGGATATGCTCACCTTTTGCAAACCCCTGTTTTAAAAGTGATTGCTTGAGTACATGTCATTGCAGCTCTATCTATTTCAATAAGCTCTGTCCTGTGCCCAGTCTGGAACGTAGCAATTTTCTTTATGGTGGTGCAAGAAGGATACATTCTCCAGTAAAGGATCCTCTCAGGAGCGGCTGTCCTATAGACCTATAGGCGAGGAAAACACTCATTTGTGATTAACTTTTGTTCACAGGCAACTGTTTATTAAAAAGTAGTAGTCAACTGGAGAGTACAAACTTGGATCTAGTAAGCAAAACAAAAGTTTTAACATGCCTATTAAATTATCAGTTACTAATATATTTAGTAAGTAGTATAACAGGATTTTGAAACTAATGTAAAGTGATTGTGAGTCGAACACCTGATGTCTATTTGTATCTTTGCTGCATGAAACAAGACTTCATATTGTGTGGAACAACAAATACTGGTGCAAGAGCATCAGTATTCAACCAGTGTATTTTTATACTCCTTTTAATACAGAAAGAAAGAAAGACAGAAATGTTTTATTGGACAATGCACTCAACACATTTTATTTACAGTTATATGGCATCAGACATATGGTTAAGGACCCCACAGATTTTTAGAGGAAACCTGCTGTTGCCACTTCATGAGCTACTATTATGTCGATTAACAGCTAGGGATCTTTTATTTGCACTTCCCACAGGCATTATAGCACAAACCATGGTCTTTGTTGAACCAGTTATGGATCACTGGTCGGTGCAAGTGGTTTACACCTACCCACTGAGCCTTGCGGAGTACTCAGGATTTGGAGTTGGTATCTGGATTAAAAATCCCATGCTTCGACTGGGATCTGAATCCAGTACCTACCAACCTATAGACCAATGGCATAAACATGACGCCACTGAAACCAGTCCCTTTTAATACAGAACAGATTATCTCAAAGTATTTTGAACAATCACACTAGGGTAAACACTTTCTTCCAAAAGTGCTATATAGCAAACAATAAACATAAGTAATTGTTCATAACTTAAGATTTGAGTTTTATGTTGGTTAATTAGGAGTGATTGAATACTGGGTTGTCTGGTCAGTTATTGCATACTGTTCATTACGGCACTCAAATCATGATATAACCTGTTACCAGAGTATTAATACTGGGTTGTCTGGTCAGTTATTGCATACTGTTCATTACGGCACTCAAATCATGATATAACCTGTTACCAGAGTATTATAATGCACAAACAAAACTTGGATCGATTTCTTTTTTTAAGTGCTCAAATACTGTGGGCATTGCTGTATATTTATTTTATAATGTTATATATCATGTAAAATACTGACAAGTGGACAAAGAAATTTGGCTAGTGAATACATGTCATTTACTAGCCAACAGCAAGTAAAGTCAAACTTGTGTATGGAACCCTGTAGACAAGGCACTAGACTGAGATTCTTAGAACCAACCACTATTTGGCCAACTGCCCATTCGACTACATTGTGCAGTGATGCAACCTTGATCACATATTACTGTTTTATCATTCAGATTCACTGTTGTGTATTTCCATTCAAGTACTGCTTGCTGCCCAAATTTTACCCGTTTTCAGTTTTAGGCAAACAGTACTGAACGAAGGGACACCTTTTTCAGAAATGATCACACAACTTTATCCATTAAAAATTCTGTCATTTGATCAAAGCAACAGCAGGTTTCCTCTTCTTACTTATATACCATATACATCTAAATCTACATAACCATAATTAAAAATGTGTTAGTGTGTCATTAAACAAATGTTTCTTTTCCTTTTACAAAAACGATAGGCAACACATTAGCTTGCTAGGATTAGCTGATATGGAAGGTTCAATGATCTTGTCTGTTAAAAGTGATCAGCATCATGTGTTTCATCATTGCATCATTCTAATTTTCAAAACACAACAGAAATGAGAATCTTTATTCATGATTTATTTCTCGAGTAGACTTTCCATGCTTCATAATGCAACAAAAATGGAAATATGAATTGCATGCAAATATATATATATATTAAGCTTATATATCACAAGAATAGAAATAATTTAGGAAATAATTAAACAGCATAAAAGTGTATAAGCTTAGTGTCCCAAAAATGCAGATGTCAAATTGGGTACACAGCACATTAAAATATCTTTATAGAAATAAAATACTACAAGTTGTAATCATTTCTAATTTTGAACACAAAATTTTTATGAAATTAGCAAAATAAAAACTTGTTCTTGTATTAAAAATAAAATTAAAACTTTGAAAAAAAAAGCCTGTAATCTAAACTCAATATAGGTCTTCAAATTTAAATTTAGCCTGAACTTGTATCATGGCATATGCAATTGAAATTCAAAACTCATTTTAGTACAATGCTTTTAGCCAAAGCTGTTTGGAATCATTAAAATAAAACTCTTTTATAATTTATAATTATGTTACGAGTCAATATCAAAATAAAACTCTTTTATAGTTTATAATTATATTACAGGATTAGCAATACATATCATTCTGTTTTTAAATCATGTCTGCATTTATTTATTTTTCTTAGAATTTAATAAAATAAAAATAATAACATGGATTGCTGATGCATTCTAAATTTTAAAAAACCTATTTACTATCACAGCATGTACTTGTTTTTTACCCTGATTATGTATACGGTTTTCGTTTAGTGCAAGTAACAAATTGTCCAAATTTAATCATGCTTACATTATTTTATAGCATACATAAAAAAAACCCAGTTTTTAAAGGGATTATTCTGAGTTTGTAGTCCTTTTAAACTATTTGTTTTACAATATTTTACAATATTAAATTATAATATACTTACATTTTTTGGTTTATATGAATATCTCTATAACCAATGCATTTTTGGTCACTTTTGTAGTATCTTTATATTCATATTGGTCTTAAATAATTTAATATGTATGCATTTATTATTTCTTCCAATGGCTTAATACAATTTGAAATAATTCAGCCAAAGGGAATTCTAAATGTATTTATCCATATAATGCTTTAAAATTGAAATACAATCATGTAAAATAGTGCTGATTTTGTTGGGGGAATAAACAGAAGTCTTGTTAGGGCTGAAAGCTTAGGATAGTCCCTTTATGAACATTTCAAAATAAATTAAGATAAGAGCAAATCAGCATTGCCAAATTACCTTGTCTTTATTATTCACTAACAGTAATTATTTGTTATATATTTATGCATGTTCTATTTTCATAACAAATAAAACATCAAACTTGTTTTCTGAATTTATTAATTATAATTTACAAAAATGGTGTTAAATATTTAAAAAAAACATTCAGTTATTACAATAAAAGGCATCCATGTTTTAAATAAATACTATTTCTATACAACAGGCTTCTATCTTGAAATTTAGGAGTGGTGGAAATGTGTGAAATTCATTTGGAACTTTTAAGTGCCTGACATGTAGTGTAGAAAAAAACTCACATGAATTGTTTCTTCAGGAATATAATTTCATTTGTTTATCTCCTTAATTCATACACATTAAAAACTAAAATAATAATAATAAACAAACATAAGTTATCAAAGGTAAGTTTAATAAAGTTACAGTGTGTGTTCTGGTTTGCTGCCATTGCAATGTTTCGACTAATATATTGACTTCCAAAAGAAGCTTTGCAAGGTTTGAAATTGTTTTGTAGTAAACCAACAATTGGTACGGTGGGATATGATAATACCATGACATTCAACAGTCATTAAAAAGTCTATTAGTCAGAAACATTTTAACAATGGCAGTAGGATAGTATTTTTAAGTTTGTATCGTTAAGGTAGTATCTTTAAGGTATGAAATAAAGTGTTGAGTATTACATTTTTATCACATGACTTTGGTTTAGACAATAAACATTGTTAAATGTCTTAAATCAACTCATCATTTTCAATTCTACATTTACTGGAAGACAAACTACTTCTGTCCGGGTGAATAATTAAAATGTAATTTTTCAGTACTACAGTCAGACCTGCTATACAGGGCACCTGTGTACAGAAGACACCTGGCTATAACAAAATGATTCTACAGTAATATGTTTCACCTGTACATTAAGTCTACCTGCCTATTCCATTCTCTTTGTTGCTAGTTCGATGCCATATAACTGTAAATATAATGTGTTGAGAGCATCGTTAAATGCAAATTTCCTTCAATGCTAGTATGGTAATTACTGCTGTTGCTAATTAATGCTCGAAGGCAAGTATGGTAAGCAATAGTATTGCATCTCGGAATTATAACATTTGCAAGCTGCAGTTCTACTCTCTATAATGCTGTTTCTGTTTGCTAAAATAACTACATTAATAACATAAACATGTAATGTAAACATTTGTCTTTTGAATGAAAGAAGCTATGAAGGGATCTGGTTTATATTCATGGGAATATCACTGATCAGCCAGACCGTACAGAATGTAAAAACAGTGTAATAATAATAAAGAGTTGAATGCACCAGTCAGACACTGAATATCTACTACATGAAGAGTCCACTTCCAAAACGTCATATAGCCATTTATAGGTCGTCTAGAGAACAACATCATTTTGCTGCAACACAACATAGTGTATAGGACACAAAGTCATCCTGTCAGGTCAGGTCATAGTGTTTAACGTGCACATTCAGAACAAGCTGCTATAGTGCACGCCTGTCATAGATGCAGGGGTCCGTTCTTGTTGGCTCCTCCATCCAGGAGAGTCTCCTGTTCAATGAGCAAGGCAGGGGGATGTCAACACTGGCGAGTGAAGTTTATAGGGGGTGTTGAGGCATGCTCACCAAGAGAAATTGGTGTATTTTGCCTTTTGGAAATGAATTCTTCATGTCTTCGTAACTATATAATAACACAACAATCCAACATCAAGATACATGTATTTACATCAATCTACTTGGACTACAAACTAGAAAGACAATCACATGATGACTCAATCACATATTATGTACAGGATAGTGAAAAAAGATAAATCAATCTACAGAGGTTGTTTTTTTAAGTGGATAAGGGGCATAACTTTTGCTAACATCACACTTCCTTCTCATATTTTGTAATGCATTCCACAAACCCATTCCATCTGAAAGATTCTCATTTTCCAAACCCACACCAATAGCTTAAAACTATTTAATTTGCTGCCAAAATATTCTACCCTGCCCCAACTTTAACAATGGTTTAAATCAAATTTAAAAATTCAGTCAGTACAAACAAAAGGTTACGGTCATTAGTGTGACTAATTATGTCAGTTCTTGTCTTGTGTGTCACCTGCTACGATGGGAGGGAAAGTTATTTTGAAAAGGCAAGATCATGTTTTTGATGTCTTCAAGGACTTGAAATCCAAAATAGGACTGTTAAAGGACTTGAAATTCAAGATAGGACTGTTAAATGACTGGAAAATAAGTTTAGAAAGACGTTCTGATCGTGAAGCGAGTCCACAGTAATAGCAACCACTGCAATTAAGAACATGTCCACAGCAAAAAAAAACATCACTGAAAAAAACTCAGAATATGGGCCACGGTAAAAATGTGCTGTGGAAAATTAAAAACTCAACAGGCAATTGCAGGTGTTGTAATAGTAAACCCTGATCAAGATGTATAATGTTTATGCCATGATACTTAATAGATAGTGATTTATCATGATTAAATATTAAGTTGATCATCACTAAACATAAATCGTTCAACAGAAACCGGATGCAGAATGAGGACCAGAAAAAAGATGGAAATGTGATTACATATAGATATGAACTTTAACTAATGTGGACAGGTTAGATGACCAGGCATTAACACAAAGAACAGCAATCTATTTACTCACATACAAGGCAAAACTATCCATAAAAGTTATAAATAAAGAAAATATATAAATATGCCAATATTGGAAACTAAGTCATGAATAATATTTAGCAAATCATATATTTCTAACATGATTACTTCATGATTTTAGAAACTTTCATTATGCTTGGTTGAACATGAAAAAAAAATGTATATATTATCAAAAGCAAACTTGTATATAAATTTCACAGCAAACAACAAAAAATATTGCTTCAGAAGTGATGATATGAACATTAAAAACACATTGTAACAACAAACACGGAATGGCGATGTATGATATACATTGTACAGACAACAATCCTGAGGCTACAGCATAATATAAAACATTTATCATGAATAGTTGTATGGATAATCTTATGCTTCTTGAATACATGTATTTGTTGATAATGTAAATTTTCCAGCTGGTAAGATACTGCTTTATTAGAGTTTTGTAAAAAATGTATTACTGAAGGTGATATATCCATAAAACTAATGTTTAAAAAATATATTACAGCTGGGATAAGTTAATATAATCAACAAAATAAAATAAGCCATATGCAAACCTGCCACAGTGGTTACCTTTATTAAGCAGGGGACTAATTAACAAAACTTTCTAATGCAAAATTGCACCATCTTTTCAAGATGCAGGAGTTTAGTTAATTTATCTCTGGGGGAGTCTGTGTGTGCGTGTTTGTGGAGGGTAATTTCCCGTCATATCCACATATTATGATTTCCTGAGTAGTTGCAGGCAAGGTTTGCTGACTAGCAAAAACCCCTTATTTCAATCGGAATTTAAATCAGTGTTTAACTCACCACTACAATCATAACATTTAATTCACTAAAACTTGGCCTAAACATTTCAAATGATTTTGTCAGCATGGAGGAAACGAGTTAAACATCATATTGTATTAAAATTATATCAAGCAATCAAACATGACAGAATAATGTTTATTAATCTTTAATGTCAGTTTTTACTAAGTTTAAAAAAAATTAATTTTAATACTAAAATTATCCACAAAATGTTAGCTATTTCATTAATGTAATCCCATCAAAAAGGTTTTGGAATGAAAGGCAATAAAATAGTACACAAAAAATTAATATGTGATGCAGACATTTAAAATGGAAGGTACAAATATCTAAATAAAAATTAATGTACAAATTCAAAATATACACAAAAACATGAAAAACTCATGAACATTGATTTTGGGATTAACCAATTCTTTGGTATTGTAGCTATGAGCAATGCAGATTATACATGGGTATGTGAACTCTTTTTACGTACACATGGGTATGGGAACTCTTTTCACGTACACATGGGTATGGGAACTCTTTTCACGTACACATGGGTATGGGAACTCTTTTCACATGCCCATATCCAAAAGAGGTTCAGGCACGCCCATCCCGGACTTAGCCAGTGTCCAATTCCGGGACAGGAGGTGTATCAGATTCTATACAATGCAACTAGTTCTAAGAGTACTTTGTATCACTTAAAGATGGCAAGTTCGTCAATATATTATGCAAGATATTATAAAAGATATGAAATAAAATATTACAAATGTGTAAGTACAATGAACACCAAACATGTATCGTACCGTCATATAAATTCGAACATCATATGTTTTCGAACAGCTCATTTATACACGATTTTCCACGTGCATATTGAAGGTATGACGTCAATAAACATCACACACTGACAACAAGAGGTCGTGCATCGTTCGCAACAAAAATGTTGTGTATAAAACGTCCTGGTGTAAGTATGGCAATTAATTTATTGAAAATAATGATAATGAATCACTGTCCAAGTTATGGGTACATATCATCATGCAAATACAAACGTAGCACTTTACTTCATCGGTTATATATGCACTCGATGTGCCGTTTGCTTTGTTTATACCTATACTGAATACTCATTCACTGTAAAGGGAAATAAATCTGATTCTTTTAGAAAAATATGGAAGCCTATTTAGACCATTTCTTATTAACGTCTGCCAGACTTTACATTATTCATTTTATGAAGGCAAGTGTTCCTTTTCCTTTTTTATACTATTTCTCGTACTGAGAGATCTAGATAACGTCAATACACCCAAGAACATCTTTCTACGGCATATTCTGCTGCAATACACGATCGTATAAGACATCCGTAAGGCTGCTAAAAGGTTTTTAATCCCAGTTACAACACTATAACCGCTGTAGAGGGAGATTGACGTGTCATGTAGCAAATCTGGACCTCAGACCTTTATATCTAACTACGAAGAAGCTAAAATTTGTGATCACAGCCAAGACATGGCATACCATACATACAAATTATTGTGCTGCTACGAATCGGTGGTTATTTATGGAAACTATCACATGTTCGAAAACATATGACGTAACTTCTTCACAGCATATCCACACACGATGTCGGAAAAACGTTTCTGCTGCAATCAGTATTGTGTTTAACATCTATAATGCTGTCTGTTTCGTGGATTATATTCCAATCAACAGTTAAGAAAGAATATTTAGCTTTCAATTCAGAATTAATTATGTAAATTTGCAATACTTGCTTATCTATTCGAAAACATATTATGGGAGGATATATTTTCATTAAAGATCATAAATTACCATTTCTCTAATTGGATAGAGATTAATAAGTTATCAGTTATTATCAGATTTATGTCCTGAGTGAAATAATTTTCACAAGATTTAGTGAGTGACAGGTGAAAGTTATTTCACGAGGGATATAAATTTGATAATACCTGGTACCAAGTTTGATCATCTATCTATTACCCTAGCTATTTGTTGTCTTTAAAACATTTATTTTCGATAAACATCGGGTACATGTCCATGTATACGGAAACGATGTAAACCACTTGACACACTGTTCTGAGTATTGCTTTAACTTTGTATTTTAATTACATTCACAGAACATTTTCAAAAACCAAAGTTCTATATATGCTGTAAAAACAACAAATCTATACCGAATTACATTTAACTACCATTTTATTACAAGTTTAACACTGAAAACAGACGATATCAATGCAAATGCTTTAAACAATGTACTTTGCCAAAGCATGATGACGTCATATTTAGTATTGTCAAGGTGATTGGTTTGTTAGCGTTAAATCATCCAATAGTAGTGTATGTTGGAGTAATAATAACACTTTATGAATGCACAACAAAATATAAATTAAAATATTAACACTCCTGGCTGCATATTATAGACAAATACCATGACTGTCTACATTAATGCATTATAGGAAGCTTTCTTTATTAAACAAAGAGAGAGAGACAGACAGCATTTTTCTTTATGCAGTTTAACTTAGATATGGCACTGTTGAGTTATTCTTGCCCACTGGACTGAATTAGCCAGATGTTCAGTGGTGCTAGATAAATAAGTCTGACCCTAGGGCTAGACAATTTCTAAATGTGCCGGACAACAATTGACATCATAACTCATATTTTATGACAACTGACATTATAACTCATGTTTTACAATTGATATCGTAACTCATGTTTTACAACTGACATCATAACTCATGTTTTACAACTAACATTATAACTCATGTTTTATGACAATTGACATCATAACTCATGTTTTATGACAATTGACATCATAACTCATGTTTTATGACAACTGACCATATATGTGTTTGTTATAATCAAATTCACTAAATTAGTTCACAAACAATTATTTACATATCTATATACATTTTTAAATAATGCATACAAAATGCTTTACGAAAATAAGCAGAAATTAACACAGTATGGTCTTCACAACCTGTAATGTTTGGATTTAACCGACTACAAAAAGATGGGCAAACATAGTGTTAGCTGGTTGATTATGTACAAAAATTGTCAGCAGTGCAGATTGTTAAAAAGAGGAGAAGCAATCAGTATTATATATATCATATGTGCATGATCTTGGGCAAGGTAAAACAGTAACTTGTCTTACACTAATCTGTAGTCTACTAATCATTAAAAAAAAATACAATAATAATAAGTCTGTAAATTGTACAAACAGCTACCTTATACATTTTCTAAGTAATAATTTTCTCTCAAATTATTTTATTTTGTGAAAAATTTGTTTTGGTTTAAATACATGTATGTCATTGTTAATAAAAAATACAAGAATTTCACCTACAGTAAATGTATTCTATGTTACTAACAGTTACATCCAGAGATGTTTGTCTAACAGCGATAAATTTTGTTCATGATTGATGTGTGATGTCATAGCATTGAGCAGACATCAATTGTGCTGGTGCTATTACACCTTAAAGGATGGGTTGGCTATCATCCCGTGAAGTTGAAAATATTTATAAAATATAATGTCTGAAAGCTCACATTAGTTAGATGAGATTCACACACTGACTAATGAATTATTAGTTGGATGAAAAGCAACAGAGACTGACAGGAAGCTCTTACTAGAGTTCAGCTGCAACTGGAACATTCAGCTATTTGAAAGTCCACAAAGCAGCCAGAAAAACTAAAAAGAAAATTATAATTTTTATCTAAATTCTTTTTTTAAATTTCACATGCACTGTGATGAATATCCACAGGTGCAACTATAAACCAAATTTCATTGAAGTAGTCTTCAGAGAGCTATATGTAAACTCAAAACTTTAACATTCAAGTTAAACTCAAAAGCAAAATGGTAATCATGCACAACATGCAATTGTTTTTTTTTATCAACACCAAAATCTGCACCACTGGAATACAATTAGTCAAGGTTCAAGATTTGTCGGTACAAAAATACGTTTTGCAATACATGCATATAACACCAAACACATCACTAGGGACAAAGAATCCAAGCAAACAAATACAAAGCTAAAACTAGTATTATTTGCAACCGATTCAAATAACAAAGGATGAAAATAAAATAAAATTTAAAAAATCATATCACAGTCTTACAATATCGGCAACATCAACACACTAATCAAATTCAACAACATTTTGAGCATTTGGGGATAATAAACAACATGTAAGAAAATATATTAATAAATTCTATCGACCGTTTGGTAATAAAGTGTAACAATGGAAAATAGATGTCTAGAGAATAGTACATGTCATGTGTGAAGGGAGGTCCATGCAAAGCATGAAAGGCGGAAGTTGAGGAGAGAAGAAAGGTTAACTTGGCCGAGATCAAGAGCAGGGTGTCGGACTGACTGAATGTATGAATGGGAGAAGAAAAATATTGGTGGTAACAAGTTTACAAAAGTAACACAGAGAAAGCAGAAATGATGGGGTCAATAGGGGATGTGTATTTCTGTCACCACTATAGAAAGCCTTCTGTCAGACCCTCTCCATCCCCATCCCCACACCTTCCCCCATCCCCGTCACCACCCACATCTGATCAGCAGGTCACTACCCACCCATAATGTTTTTTTGTTTTATTTTAAGAAGTTGGGGTGTTTTGAATCTAGTGTACCTGGATTGTACTAAATCCATTTTTGAGTTTGTTCTAAAACATATCTTCATATATCATGATCTATTTATAGCACTTTGAATGCTCTCTTAATAAAAGGTCATTATTGTAATATTTCAGAAATTTTTTTACAAAAAATAATTAGATATTAATAAAAAGTTCACTATTGTCATATTCCATAACAATAAGCAAACTACCGGTAATAGCATTTCACTGGGAAAGATAAAATGCAGCTAACATACATGTGATTACAAATAAAATAAAATACAAAATGTATATCATGTGGCCTTCACCTTCAACACTTTCAACTAAATACTACTTTCTGTCTGTAAGAAATCCAACAATTCTAAAGCAGTTATAGCAAACACAAAACTGCATTACCTCTACACTGTCTTTTTATCTGAAGTTCAAAGCAAACATAAATCTTGAAAACAAAATGTAATAAAAAAATATATAGTAAAATATGAGGAATTACAAGTAGCATTACCACTCATAAAAATTATACTCTAAAAATATTCACAAAGTTAAATGATGAAATTCCACAGTTATACATAATGGACCTGTAAACTGTACAGAGATGAAAATAATAAAGGAAAAAAACTATTAAAAAGACTACTTCATCGCCAAATTTAAAAAAAAAAAAAAAAAAAATGGTAAGTGTAAAGACTTAATGTAAATAAGGAGAACCGGAAGTAATTTTTAAAGTGACAGACCCAAGTTTTTAAACATTAACACATATTTTTATTTTTTTACTGTTTAGAATATACATATTCGTACTTCTGAAGTGTTTCTGGTCATCCTGGTTTCTGTAATATCCCAAAATAAATGTTTCACAATTCTAAAAACACACATTCCTCTGAGCAGTGATGGTTATGGAGCCAGGCTCTAGTCTATTTTTGTACAGTATTTCCCCGATTTAAAACCCACAGACTTTAGTTTTACTCTACAAGTCTTGTCCTGGACAGATCTGGCACAAATCAGAACTCGTGCCCAGGGTGGACGTACCTGCACCTTCAGTGGATATGGGTACGTTAATAGAGTTTTCTTTCCTCCTTCATTCTATTATAACTTAAACGAGATGTGTTACAGCTCTGTAGATTAACAAAACCTAGTGTCCATTTTCACTGGCTCAAACTAGGGTCTGTCGCTCTAAATGATAAATTTATATCCTCGCTGAGACAACTATGAAATTAATATTCAAACTGAAAACGTTTTATAATTCATAACATCAAAGATCTGTTCTTTTTTTTAAAGGCAAAATATCTACAGAGTGAGACAAACACAGTAATTAAAAAAAAAATGGGTTATAAAAAACAAAATTGTAAATCAAATCTAAATATATACCTCCAAAAGAAAAGAAAAAACAATTATAGAAAGGACAACAAATGGATACTGAATTTGTAGTCCCAGAACCAAAATAATTCCTTTAATATACCCAGAGAACTATTGGAGGTTATTTTAACAGTATGGGTTTTTAACAGTAAAGATATAATTATAAAATTATAAAACGAAGGGCAAGTACATTTAATAAAGATATTCCCACTATACATATTACATTAAGCAGATAGCTTATAGTATGACAGGATACAACAGAGATATGTTCAGGTAGGCCAGTGGTTCGCTAGACTGGTTTTTGCGCCTAATTTTAGATGAATGTGATATGACAGAAAACAATGATTACCAGTCAAGTAGTTCATAAATGTTTGGCCTCTAAAAATGCTGCAGATGAGTCGTGAAATTGTCTCCCTCGATATAAAATTAATTAAACTATTTACTAAACAACTTTCTTAATGGGTTAAGTTATTTCACAGTATAAATAATATATACAACCTAGACAATTTCTACATGAGTATAATATTATTTGTTTATGTAACTCAAAGATTCAAAAATCAAATATCTGAATAACCACAAAATACAGAACAGATTGCATAAGATTGCATACATCTGAAAATAAAAAAACCCACATTAATTGATCGTACTCTCTAGAAGCCATTATTGTCAGTAATAGGCACACTGCATTTAACTGGTACTCTTTTTATAGCATATCAATGAACTAAAGTGTAACAACAACATAAAAAACAGTTTACACAGTTAACATGAGAAAATTAGCAGCAGTTAATCGTATCATGATAATTTTTTTTTCAGCGATTAATTTTTTTACATTTATTCAAACAGTCATTTCAGTGCAATTATGCCAGATCATCAAAGATCATTATAATTCAAAAGCCATGGCATACCACTGTGATAAAAAAAAAGTGTCCTGCCAATTTAAACTCATCAATATTTAAAAGAAAACAAAAACATTCTTCTGTTGACATTAGCACACAACCATAAAACATTTACATATTCGTATAAAATGGTTCTGAAGACAAATATCAAATATGTATGTGTCAATGTACAGGTCATATCACAACTATCATGCATTGCTACCTCCCTATATAAAACATTGCTCATGCAGATAACTTATACAAATATGCCATTAAATATTTTTGATTTTCAATTCATAAAGGGCTGTGGAACTGGGGGCTGGTGAACCAGGGTCCACGCCCTTCTTTAACTTTTCACTGTTAATGTGCTCAAAATGGTGGAAATGCTGTATTTGAACACTTGAAATTTGAAGTTTTCTCACAAGAGGATGCTGTTCGATTCCCCTTTATCAGGTCTGGACCATTTGGGTCTTTACATTTTCATTCCCTGGGCCATACGTCTGATAGTGGTCTCCCCATTTTCAAACTGCATCGACAGTGGCCTCCTCACTTTGTACACACTCTATGGGCCATGTTGATAACATGAAATGAAAAATCCTGGATCTTCATAGACTTCTCACTCTCTTCATTATCAACATCACGATGTGAGGGTCCAGATTCATGATGATTACAGATCTCTCACTATCATCATCATCATCATCATCATCACAGATCTCTTTCATTCAAGAAGTTTTCACAGTTTGCGTAAGAAGTTCATCACTTTTTTACCAAGTCCTCCCGAGCTGCTGCCATCTTCACTCTTCTGGTACTCAGCCAAACGTGACATGAACAGATCTGTAAAACAGTAACGGTTCAGTTAAACATGACAATAACCACGATGCTTGATGCAAATGGAAAACTACATTTATTGCAATTAAAATGTGCAAAATGAAACTTAAAATTTCACTTTACAGAAAAGTCAATAGTTAAAAACTTATAATAACAAATTTCCTGTTGTTATATGATTTACTGTATTCTGATTAGGTGATGTTGCATAAAAAATTAATGTTATCCTCCAATAAACCTTAGAAAATGATGAAATTATGTCAAATGTGACATCTTTATTTAAAATAGGTCATGGAAAAGACTTTAAAAGCTGGGTTTTGTGTATTTTTTATCTAACTAGGTTGTGTTGTTTGTAATTACAAGAAATGTTTGCCATTTTTTATGAATTTATCGATGTATAATAGTCACAAATTTAGCATAAAATCACTTCACTGTGCTAAGCTACTGTGATAAATTAACAAAACATTACAAACAATTCTTGTACAGTAAAGTACACTTATAACAAACATGCTTAGAATGAACTCTTGCATAGAATGAACTGATCGTAAAATCCTGTTTTATCTCACTATACATTAATAACCAATATGTTTAGAATGAACTCCTGCATAGAATGAACTAATTGTAAAGTCCTGTTTTATCTCACTATACATTAATAACCAATATGCTTAGAATGAACTCCTGCATAGAACGAACCGATTGTAAAGTCCTGTTTTATACATTAATAAACCAACTTATTCAATTGTGTACAACAAACTACTGCTATAATGAACTATCATCATCCCTTCCTGTTCGTTACAAGAGTACTTTACTGTATACATTAATACATAAACTTCCATATGGTATAGCAAAGCATAATTTATTGTAATTGTAAAAGTGAAGCAGAGTATTTCAGTGTTTCTACCAGAATGAAATGTTTGGATATGGTGCTATGGGAACTGAATGCAACCACAGTCAACAGAGGATATGGGGTCATCCCCCAGAAAGAAAATGGGTTAAATTTAGGGATAGGGTTAAGAAAATTTACAGTAATGATAAGAAGAATAATTCTGTCAAATGGTTAACTTTTTTTTTAATCTGCCAAAACGTTTGGGTATGATGCCATACCTGGTTTACCATCTGGCAGAAATACTGTCCTTTAATAGTCACTAACACTCCTACAAAGCATTCAACAAAGACGAGGCAGAACTGTGCTTTATGGAACTCGAGTAATAACCATGAACAAGTACATACCAACAGATCCCCAATGTGTTTTCTCAAGGTTATCTGTGATGAACACTTCAAACATCTGGGTCTCTGAAAACCATTCCAGCAGGTGTCGGATGCCCTTGGATGCAACAGAAGACACAAACAGCTCCTTCTGCGAGAATAGAAATAAATTGAAATGCACTACAGAAAAATTATAAAGAAGAGGAAATTCTGTTTAATTGCACCTCATATAATTTCAGTAAATAACTTCAGTTTGGTTTGATGTAAAAAGAAAAGTAAAAGTGTTTTGGAAATAACAAAAACATACAATTTTTTGTGTTCAATTTAGAAAACAGTCGGCTAAGATATAAATAACTTGTAGTAAATTCTATAGTATAAAAATGAGATGGGCTATAGACCATTTTAATACTTGATCTAGATAGAGAGGAAACCTGCTGCCACCACGTATTAAGCTACTATTAGCAAATAGCAGAAGGGCTGAAACAAAGTGTTTATCTTGTGTTAGACGTTTGTTTTGTTTAGTGACACCACTAGAGCACATGGATTAATTTCAACTTATTTTCGTACTTATATCCAATTAAGGTTGAAGCTCGCTGTCATGGGCACACACCTCAGCTATCTGGACTGTCTGTTCAGGACAGTGGGTTAGTTGGTTAGTGGTTAATGACAGAGAAGAGGGTGTAGTGGCCTTACACCTACCCACAGAGTCGTTCCATGACAGTGGGTTAGTTGGTTAGTGGTTAGTGACAGAGAAGAGGGTATAATGGCCTTACACCTACCCACAGAGTTGTTACAACTAGCTCTGTGTGGGAGCCAGTACTGGGCTGTTAACCCAGTACCTACCAGTCTTAAGTCTAATGGTTTAACCACGATGCCACAGAGGTCAGTTGATTTATTAATCATCAACTATTGGACGTCAAACATTTGGAAATTCTGACATATTGCCTTACAGAGGAAACCCACCACATTTTCCATTAGTAGCAAGGAACCTTTCATATGCATCATTCCATACACAGAATAGCACATGCCATGGTCTATGATATACCAGTCATGGTGAACTGGTTGGAATGAGAAATAGTCCAATGGGCCACTGATGGGGATCAATCCTAGACTGACCACACATAAGCATGTTTAAATGTAGTTTTCGTAGACAGGACATCACAAACCATGTTTTTTATATGCCAGTCACAGAGTACTGGTCAAGATGGCAAAAATATGCTCACAGATCTACTGAGGGTAATTAATCTCAGGACGAATCACATCTCGGACGAGTACTCTACCACAGAGCTACATCCCATTCTCTCATAAAGGAAAGGAATATTTGTTTTTTAACTATGGCTATTCAGGGTCTAACATACAATTATGATACTTAGTCAAAAGAGAGACAGAAAGACACAGAGAGAGAGAAAAAACCAGACATAAAAAGAAAGACAGAGAGAGGCAAAGAAAATCAGACAGAAAGAGAGCATCCCCTTACAAGAAATGAATTACATATTCCTACATATTTAATTAAGAAGAAATAGATTTAGTGAAAATAACTAATTGATCTTCCCTTACTGGTATCAATTCTTTTAATTTCTATCAAGATATAATTTTATACAGTTTAAATCACACTTTAAAGATTTAAAAGCAGCATGAGAGAAAGACAGAGAGGGAGAGGAAGAGAGAGAGAGAGAGAGAGAGAGAGAGAGAGAGAGAGAGAGAGAGAGAGAGAGAGAGAGAGAGAGAGAGAGAGAGAGAGAGAGAGAGAGAGACAGAGATACAGAGAGAGAAAACAAAATGGAGAGAGTGAGACAGAGAGAGAAAGAGATATGAAGAGAGAGATATGAAGAGAGATTGAGAAAGAGAGACACACAGAGAAAAAGAGACAGACATAAAACAGACAGAGAGAAACAGACAGAGACACAGAGACTGAGACAGAGAGAGAGAGAGACAGACAGAGAGAGACGGAGTGAGAGAGACAGAGAAAGAGAGACAAACACAGAGCAAGAGACTGAGAGAAAGAGAGAGAGACACAGAGAGAGACAAATAGACAGATATAGAAGAGAGAAGTTTAAGGTACATAAGCTATGTCATATATAAAATATGACTGCACAAACCAGAAACACTTTCTTGCCGTCCTGCTGAGTCCTGATGTGTTCTCCGAAATGTCCGATCGTCTCAACAAAAAACCTCAAGAAGGCCTCAGAGACCATCAACCACTGAGAACTTTGAGTATCTAGAAAAACACCCATACAAAATCTATATTTTTATATATGCTTTTAAGGTGGGTGAAGATAGCACACACAAAAATTGGCTTTGCATATTTGTGAAAATGAAGATAAATGTTAATGTTAATGCAGAATATTCATGCAGATTTTTTGAAGAGTTTTGAAACACAATACTTCCTACTAGTTTTAACTTTTTTTTAAACCTACAGATTTTTTTTCTTTCTCATGCAATGGTTATCTGGGTTATGGGACCTTAATAAGAAAGAATGTTTTATTTAACAACGCACTCAACACATTTTATTTATGGTTATATAGCATCAGACATAAGGTTAAGGACCACACAGATATTGAGGGAGGAAACCCGCTGTCGCCACTTCATGGGCTACTTTTTAGATTAGCAGTAAGGGATCTTTTATATGCACCATCCCTTAGACAGGATAGCACATACCACAGTCATTGATGTACCAGTCGTAGTGCACTGGCTGGAGTGAGAAATAGCCAAATAGTCCCACCGACAGGGATTGATCCCAAACCAACCACGCAACGAGCGAGCACTATACCATTGGGCTATGTCCTGACCCTTAGGATTATATGGCATCAGACATATATGGTTAAAAACCACACAGATATTGAGAGAGGAAACCCGCTGTCGCCACTATATGGACTACTCTTTTCGATTAGCAGCATGGGATCTTTTTACCACTGGACTATGTCTCACCAGGGACCTGAATAAGTGAAAGATAATCTTGTCTTGTGTTCGAACTGACCTGCGTCCAACTTGCACATGTTGATGGCCGTTTTCAGAGCCTTCTGAAGTTTCTTTGGGATGATGGATGATTCATCACCGACTGAAAGTACAATCTGCTTCTTATCCAAGTCAATAATCAGCACCTGGAAACAGAAATGAAAAAGATGAGGTTCGTGTAATTCATATTGTATTTACTGACATTTCATCAGTTTACATTATATATTTATTCATCCACAAATCTAAAATTCAATTATCCATCTACCCCCAAAACTCACCCCCACACACACCCAACTCATCCGCTGATTTATTTCATTCATTAATCACCATACATTAATACTCTATCTTTGTTTCTCATTCCAACCAGTGCATCACAACTGGTAAAAGGCTGTAATATGTGCTTTCCTGTCTGTGGAAAAGTGCATATAGCAGATTCCTTGCTGCATTAGGAAAATGTAGCAGGTTTCCTCTGACGAATACAAGTCAGAATTATCAAATGTTTGACATCCAATAGCTGATGATTAATTAATCAATGTGCTCCAGTGGTGTCGTTAAACAAAACAAATTTCTTTTGTTCAACTATCTTTGTTTTACACTCAATAGCCAAATCATGTACCTACCTTGACACCCAACAGCCGATCGTTGTTTTTGTGCTGGGGTTTCGTTAAACATACCTTCATTATTAATAGCCAATGGGTTTGTTTTGTTAGGGTGTTGGGGGAGAAGAGTGGGTGTTTGGGGGGGTTATATTGTCTTGTTCATTCACACCCCTCAGTATTTAAGGGGAGCTTTCATTCTCCCTCCCTTGTTACTAGTTTAAGGAGAGTAATAGTTAGCTCCCTTTGGTATGTGAATTTATATTAGGGGCGCGACGCCGCCCAATGTAAAGTGCGTGCCCGATATGCGGTCGGTTTGTGATTGATCACCATAAGTGGGCCCAGTGTGATATTTATTGTTTCAGCCAGTACATTGGTATATCAAAGGCCATGGTATGTGTTATCCTGCCTGTGTGATCTTGCATATAAAAGATCCCCTGCTACTAGTTAACAAAAAAATGTAGCAGGTTTCCTCTCTAAGACTATAAGTCAGAATTACTGAATGTTTGACATCCAATAGCCGATGAATAATAAATCAATGTGTTCTAGTCATG
>JAECMU010189699.1:0-19208 GCA_016106625.1 Dracogyra subfuscus
ATTGTGATCGCGATTACCGTGTTTGTAATAATTAAAGGGAAAACAAATACAATGAACAAGAAAATTATATTTGTTGACAGTATTGTTGAAATCAGTACAACATATAGCTGGACTAAAGATGACTTCGACGTATACACAAGGCCGATGATTTTGTACTAGATATTTAGGGTCAAACTAAGGAGTCGGCTTATCCACGGAGTCGGCTAATACACGGCAATATACGGTATATGAGATTAAAGATATGTTCTCGTTCATAAAAAGAAAAACCATAGTAACTTGTTGTCATGTTGTGTTGTAGATAATAGCTCGGGTACCGGCTGACCCAGACTACATGCCTCGTACAATCGACTTCGGTTTGAACATCGACGTGTTCAGCAGCAGACTGAGTCCTGATTACCCATCATCCTTCCTCAAGCTGGCGGCCATGTGCACACAGATGTCACCGGATAACAGGTGAAACAAATTTAAAAACATCCTTTACATATATATATCCATAGGGTTTATAATAGTCTTTATCCTATAACTTACCCATGTTATCCATGTCATAAACCCATGTGATAATTTACTTTATTAACCCGGTTAATAATGGTATGCAAATGTGCAAGGTCTCTAGGTAATTTGTTGCTGTGGATGGGTCATTTGCTTATAAGCCAACAAGACCCGTGTACCTGAGCGTAACGTTTTCAAAGATTTGTTTAAAATGTGTGACGTCAAACTAATCTGTGCTAATCGTGATGATGTCATATTATCGATGACAGCGACTTTAGTACTGTGTTTTACCAAAAAAGTTATAGAAGTGTTATATGATAAATAGAATTTGCTACTCATGTTTTTTAATATGTAACATATCAACCTTGTCTAGTTAATCGGCAGAGCGTCTACAAATACCTATTAACATAGACTCGGGTTGATATTTTCCATATTTAAAAATACGCGTGAAGAATCCTCTATTTAAATTCCTTGAAAGTCTTTGAATTTGAAAAAATATATTTTTAGGTCTTTGAAAGTCTTTGAATTGTAATAAAAGTCTTTAAATTGTCACAAATCATAGCCAAAGCAATGATGATATCTTTTACAGCTGCATGCACTTGATATGTTCCAGTTACAAGGTTTAATCTGTCATGATACATGTAACAAAAAGTTCACTTTTTTACCATGGACAGCAACATATTTTTATCGCATTCTGTTGTCTTTGACCCTGTGTAAAAGTCTTTGAAAATGGCAGATAAAAGTATTTAAATTTAAATTTTAAAGTGTTGTTCTAACTAATGCAATAGTGCATAGACATAAGATATTGTTTGAATCCAACCTTGGAAATATAAAAATTGATAATAATGCCTTTTTTTCTGATAGCTTATACTGATTGTGAAATGTGTGGAAGTGGAGAATCAAAGACCATTACATTTCTTCAGACACTACAGAAGTCTTGTTCTTAGCTAATATAATTACTGGCAGTTATTGCTAGGGCTGTGCCTGGTCTGAAAATAACTTTGGGTTCAGACAATACAATATAATCTGGGCATTATATTGGAGAGTCTAGCTGGACCAAAAGAGCTGTCTTAACTAAGAAGGGTGCTTTTTTATTTGGGACATTTTGAATTTTAGCAACACAAAAACCTATCCTTTTCATCTTTGATGAAAGGCTCATAATAACCCTTAACTTAGTAAGACACTACAGAGTTTTAAAAATTGTTTCTGTCACTTACATTCCAGTTTATTACACAGTAATTTTCATTGTTGTTCCAGGCCGAACTTTGATAAGATAACCCACCTGTGCGAGGCTCTTCACCTGAATGCGGAGCACGGGATGTCACTGCCGTGTGAGCTCCAGGATGACCCTGTCGTCTTCTACCACAGGGTCAAGGAGAAGTTCTACAGCGAGAAGAACAATGAGAAGGACACCAAACCAACACAGTGCAAACGATCTAGTCTGGAGGTTATAGAGGAACAGAATAAGATAAACGGTCAAATTAGTGCAGAACCAGTCGAGTCATCACCAAAAACATGTCCAGATGCTTGAGCGTTGTGGTTTTTTATATTTGACTGTTGAAAGATGTTGAAGTGAAATTTTAGATAGTTTGCCTAAAGAAATTTTTTTATGTCTTGACTGTTAAAAGATGTTAAAATGAAATTTTAGTATCTTGCCTCAAAAGCAAATGTTATGCCTTGACTGATAAAAGATGTTGAAGTGACATTTTAGTAGCTTGCCTCAAGAGCAAATGTTATGTCTTGACTGTTACGAAATGTTAAAATTAAATTGTAGTAGCTTGCCTCAATTGCAAATGATATGTTTTAGCTTGCTTGCTACAACTGCAAAAGATCTGTTAATCTGTTAACCGTGAATATTAAATTCATCATGACTGATATTATTAGAGCAGGTTTTTTTGACCAGTTGATATTTTCAGCTACTAAACTTATTGTACATATCATAAGGAAGCTAAATTGTTGGGTGATGACAATTTTGAAGAAGAAAAAAAAAAGATTTTTTTTTTACTTGAAAAATGATATTTAGAATATTGTCACAGTGTTGTATGATAATCAAGAGACATCATGATGGATATATAGCGGGCAGCGTGGCCCAGTGGTACAGTGCCCGCCTGATGCGCGGTCGGTCTAGGATCAATCCCCGTCAGCTGACCACTGGGTTTTTTTCTCGACATAACCATATGTCCGACGCCGATATAACCGTAATTAAAATGTGTTGAGTGCGTCGTTAAACAAACCAAAAAAACAAACAAAAAAATCATGATGGATATGGAATGTGTAGGACAGTTTTAAAGATCAAGAAAATCTAATTATTTTTCTTGATTGATGTGGGTGTCTTGTAGCAGGAGAAGATCTAGGAGGAGGATGTTGTGTGTGCGAATCCTGTTAGAACTCTGAAGTGCTAAGAGAATCCAGTGTTTAACAAATGTATATAATCAGGTTTTTGTGAGGGGAGATGGAGGATTAGGATGTAATACCTTGGTTAGCTGGGTGGATCTGGGTTGTATAGTCATATATAACAGATTACTTTAGAATACTATTGGGGCCCTGTTTTAAATTGCATCACCCTCACTAGAAAACTGTGTCTGCCCCTGTGCAGTGAAGCTGAATAGTGGCGGCAAGCTTGTATGGTTTCAAAATTGATGGTGAGCAATAAACTCCTCTTTTAGCAGAACAATTAGAATGAAAACAAATCTGCGAGGTATGTCAGATTTAACTGATATCTAAAAAGCATGTTGTTTTACCATGCAGAAATTATTTTGTATGAGCACACATGAGCGAGAGCATTTGTTGGTGATGTGGTTATCATGACTTATCGGTTGATGATGGAATTATTATTATTATGACTGGCTCGTCTATTTATTATTACAGGCTTAGGCTCTGATCTTGAGAGGCATAGCATGAGGCTTGGACAGTAGGAAGGGAGACCTTAATAAAGATTGGTCAAACAAAACCAGTTTTTCTTCAACGTATGTGTGTTTAATCATTGTAAATATTCATTAAAAAAAAAAAAAAAAAAAAAAAACCAGTCTCTAAATTCAGGCCCTAGGTGCTGTCAGTAAATATAAAAGAGTTACTTGAACTAGTTTCCATGCCTTTTCAGGAAATATGAAGGGAATAGTGTAACTAGTTTTCACACCCAGCCAGTATATAACAAGAATGATTTAAACTACTGTTAGTTGTCATATGCCAATAAAGGCTGAGAGGGAGTTTGTATACTATTCAAGTAAATGATCAGTGAGTAATATAATGTATACATGTAACAATGCAGCAATACAGTGTTTTATGTTGAGAATGTTATTCATTAGGAATTTTATTCCTTTACAGGTTTGTTGGTGAAATATTACATGCACAGTTGGTGCTGTTTTATTTATAATCTACAAATAGTTTGCTTTGATGGTAATATGTGTATAATTATAGCACTCAGTGCTAAAATAGTTTGAGGTTGTTATTTATTTTATTCTTCAGTTTTTTAGAATTTATATATATATATATATATATGTAGATAAATTCCTGGTCCTACAAAATGGTATTATAACATTTATTTTGAAATCTAAAATATTTGTGCTACACATATTGGAGGTGCTGATGTATTTGTTTATTTGTTGTTGTTGTTTAGAAAGCAGGATCTAGATGAATCTATCACTTGGTCCTGTACAGAGATACTATTTTTAGATAGGATAATGACTTTATAGTTTTGATGTTTGTATAGTCACACTGCTGCAGATCTGATGGAAAGAAATAAGGGAACATGTCAAATTGTAGGCCAAATGTAATTCACTACTAGCGTAGTAATGTCTATATTTCATACCAAGTTGTAATGTTGGATTGAATGTCTGTAGTGTTGAATGTGCTGCCTATATGTTCCCAGTCAACTTCTGACAATATCAATTGATTTTTAATGCAGTCATTATTTCTTGTTGCTTTCTGTGTGATCCTTTATTTCTTACCATCAGTATATTTAGGTATGTAGCCACTTCTACTAACTTTCTTGACTCACCAAATTTGGCTTCCCTAATGCACATTGATGTGCTTTAAACTGGATTTGATGATGTTAACCATTTATATACCAACTGCTAATTTAAAGTGTGTCAAACTCCAAGTTGTTAAAAGTATTTGGTGTGTGTTATTATGGTTAATATATAACAGAAGTGTTCCATTGCTTTTATATGTCATAAAGTCTGGGCTGTCTAGTCACTATCATGTGACATAACAATGTAACTGGAACCGAACCAAACAGCATTCAGCACCAACTAATACCAGTGACCACAGGAAGTGAATGCCAAAATTTTGACATGTGGATGTCGAATGGATCAAACTGAAGTGCTTTGTAACCCAATTTGGTGTAGTAACAACTTAAAATTACCGTGATATTGAATGTGCATTGATTCGCATCATAGCTCTTTGTGTGTTTGGTGTGTCAGTGGTATTGGAAACCATCTTTCTTACAAGACCATCTTATGATTCTTCCAGAATGATTCAGTAGATCTGTATTTAATTAGCCACTTTATCCAACAGCTTTATACACAGGTTTTGCTGTACATATACGGGCCACATTTTACAAAGCGATCTTAGCAATAAGATCATCTTAAATGCAATGCTACCATATGCACTAAAAGTGATCTTAACGCTAAGATTGCTTTTTAAAATGGAGCCACGGTCTTATGATTGATATTAGATGCAAGGTCAATATACATATACATGTACGTTTTTACATTTTGAAAATAGACATTTCATAATTCCATTTGCTTATAAATGCTGGTTTGCAAATGGGACCATATCAATATGTATGTAAATATAAATTATTATAAGTGATGTGCAGTTAATATATAAGCACAGTTACTGTAAGCAATATAATTGACTGACTAGATATTTTGTTCATAACAAGGGCAGTATGGCGTGTGTTTGAGGTTTGCAGTCTGATTATTAATACTGAAGGCAAAATAGTGCTAAAAATCTGAGCAATGTGGTTTCATAAGATAACACTAGATATTGTATTCTTTATGAAGACATTGTAAATTGGAGCAGTGAATCGACATTTTGTAATTATTTCATTTCATTGTTTGGTGATTGCTCTGTTTGTTCTTTTTCAAAACAGTTTAATATCCAGGTACTTCTCTCAGATTTTATCTATGCAGACATTTATCATATGCAATGTTTATTGTGCCTAGATTTACACTGATCTACTAGATAGTGGATTTTATGTGTCTTTTACACATATTACTATTATTTTTTGCTTACTGTTGTAAGCTAACCATATTTTTATTTTATGCTGCCAAAAAGCAATGACCAATTGTGGCCATGTTTATAGAATTTTAAAAATTCCAGACTCTAGACTTTTAGCAATTTTCAGACTAACTAATTTATGTAGTACATTATTTGTATGAAATCTATTAAAGCCACTGACCTTAGTCTCTGAGATATATATCATTTGGTTTTTGCATAAAATGCATTTTGAGCAATATATCTTTTAAGCAAATATGTTTTTAGCAATGTGTTATTTAATGGTTAAAAAAAGCTGTTATATAGTTCAGTCTGCCTAATAATAGTAATAATTTGAACCGTTAAAAAGCCTTGAGTCTGGATGTTGAAGTTTTATAAAAATGTGGCTAGAAGAAAAACGTACAGCTAATATAATATACACGTAATGTCCACATTTCTCCAATAGCCAATATATTTTGTTTATGTTAGGATCTTGCTAACAAATTATCATTCAGCTAACATTTATTAACTGTCAGAAAGTTTGTAAAATAAAGTAGCTACAGTATAGCCATTAGGTTTTACACATTCTAACTGGATTTGAAGGGCCATCAGCTGTTTGTCCTAGTACAGAGTGGGTGCTTCACAGCTGATCATACATATCAGAGGCTGATGGATCTTCCATTCAGTCGTTATCATCATTGGAATACTTCATCTAATTAAATCATACACATTAACAGCCCATGCTTATAAAATGTTAAAAGTCTAGACTATATGTATGACCTGTTAAAAAGTTCCAGACTTTTATTAAAGTGTCGGACCATAGTTTTTAAAACACTACACTTTCACTATTAGTTTATTTTTTGTAATTAAAATCAGATATTACTTAATTTTTATTGTTTAGGTTATCCATCTCCATGCATCTGAAATGTGTCTGGTTATTCTGGTTTTTCTAATACCACAAAATGCATTTTTCATATTTAAAAAAATGCACATACCTCTGAGAAGTAATGGTTATGGAGACTATCAACATCACAGACTCTTGTTGCACGCTGTTGTAACTTTATTCAAATGTGTTGCAGGATTTTATATTAACCACACTTAGTTTCTATTATTCTGGATTGATAACTGCGACTTTACAATCTTGTCTGGGTGAAAGATTTTATAAGCATGGGGTCAGATGCTCAATTAAACTGCCCAGATGTTTTATTCCATTAATTTTCACCTCTTGCCTCCATTGTTAAATGCACTAAAACATTCATACTGCCCACCACCACCACCCCACCATCCATGACTGAAGATTATGTACATTTTAATTTGAAAGCTTATGTTATAGCAATAAGAAGGTACAAACTGTTAAAATGTACAAAATATTTTTGTAGGTGCAAAAAACAACTGAATTATAATAATAAATTGATCAGACACATGGAATTCGAAATACAGATTCTTTATCATGTAGCTGCAGCCCATTAAGGCCAATTGCTACATAATTATTTTTATAATTGTATTAATTTTATATTGTCTGAAATATACACTTTTCTGCTAGCTGCCAATAATGTTATGTGTTATGAGAAAGTAAAAATTGTTGCTGTTGGTTTTGTTTTATTGTATGTCTTTTGTGTATTATTAATAGCTACATGTACACTAGCCTACATGATATTTGTAGCAGTATATGTGATATTTATCTTTAGGCATATTTGTTTTCAAAAGTAAATATAATTATTGTAGAAATAAAATCTTTTACTGGTCCATCATGTATGTACATTTATTATATACGTATTGCCATGAAAAATATAAATCTACATAAACCATAAAAGTGATATTCAGAGTATATATTACGAGTGTGGCATTTAACATGTAGAGAATACTGTGTAAGTGGCCACTAGATACCAGTTATCTTATAACTTGTCCAACAACAAGTTGTTTTAAACATATCAGACCATCAAAACCCAGTAGAAGACATTTTTAAATAAGTTGTAAGATAAACAGTATGTAATAGATGAGTATAGTTATTGTAATGATTTCTTTCATAACCTGTGAAAAAACAAACAAAAATTAAATATATTTTCTAACTTAATCTTATTGATATTGATTGTACTTGCAGAGTTGAATTACAGTTACCGGTAGTATCATTTGGAGGTTATGTTCATTGGATAATTTACCTTTGATATCTGGGTCATTACCATGATGCAACCATGAAATTATTTTGCCAAATTAAATTCACCAACTGCTTTCAAAATTCACAATTGGTGAATTTGGCTAATGCCAGAGCTAGCTCTGTGCATTTGTAAAAGTATCTGGTACATATATAAGATGAGACACTTAGCAAGAATTTGTTAATTTGACAAAGAAAAAAAGAAGGAAAATTCGAATTTTACAAAATGTATATATACAGTAAAGAGACAATTTCATTTTAGTTAAATACAATGTTTATGTCATTGATGTGTTAAAATCATCCAATTCATGAAGATATAGTTTTTGCAAATCACATGTTGACATCAAAGATGACATTGTGTTTGGCAAACACCAAAGAATCTATACGAACATCGGTTTTAAAGGAGTTGATATACAATAAATAAATTATTGACTACAAGTAATAAATAATAAACTTATGTGCCAAGTATTTGTTGACTGTTGAAATGTATAAAGATGTAATTTATTAATTTTATTTTCTACTTAAGTAGGAACCAATGTAAATGTCACAGTTTGGTTTTGTGTGTTTTATACATCCATATGGATCAACCAAAGTTAAAAATCTACAGAGCCAACAGATTTGAAAAAATCTTTGTTGTACCATAAAATTCTCCTTGTCTGTGGAATGTGTCATGGGTGGGTGGATATTAAACACTGAATTTTATACAATTGAATTTTATTTACATGTGTGTATGTTTGATACAGAATGTTTCTGATGTACTCTTGACAGTCAGTTCAGTCACATTTAGTCAAGTGGCCATCTTTGTAAACAAACACCAATGGTAAAAGACAACACAATAATGATGGTATTCGTAAACATTTTATTACAAATTGACGTTTGAAGCAGTTACCTAGTCTTTTGAGACCATGGTATTGCGCTGATGTCTTACTAATTCATATATGTTCCATTGCACATCAGGGGCATAGGAAGTGATACGGCTATGGCTTGTGTAGTGTAGATATCATCATATACATTGCATCCATGCCAGTTTCTGATGCTCCGGCATATATACAGTTGAATCCTGTTGACTCGAACCCTGTCGGTGCTTGAGAAAGTGTTCGACTTATCTAATAGTTTGACCTAACCATTCAGTTAACCATTCAGTTAAGATTGTGTAAGTGTACCTTTGGAGTTTGTTTTTGGTTAGAACATAGCGGTTTATGCAACACTCCTGAGTTTGAGCTAGCAAGATTCTACTGTATATATATTTTAATACAGATACCCACTACTTCTGTTAAATGGTATACATTAGCAGATTTTTAAAATGTGGTGTGATGGTCTCTTATGACAGGTGGTTGTTTAACAGAGGTGGTTATATAAACAAGATTTGAATGTGTGTGTACTTTCAGCGAGACACCATAGCATCATAGGGGTTAATATGAAACTGTCACAGATATATTTATTTTACCAGACCAAACAGTTATAATGAAGATAGTTACTTCACTTTTTGTCTTGACCAATTTGTATATTGTAACTGGACCAATCCTTTTTTATACTGCTTTGTGAAAAGAACCAATAAAATATTTAAATATAAATATATTGTTTGTTTCGTATTATATGTATTACAGTATATTATGAACATTTTGGTGGAATTTTTTTCTAAATAATCCAAGCAAATATTCTGTTAAATACCTGGGATCTAATTCACAATGTTCTCTTAGGCTCTGCTAGACGACAAAGCATCCTCTGTGCTAGTCTTTTAGCATTGCACAGCGAGATCACAAAGTTACAAGAGTTTAGTGAATTAGGCCCCCAGGACTTAGTTTCTTGCTTGAAATATTATTCTGTGGACATCCATGTGTACAATCAAAGGTCCCTTTGTAGAAAGGGTTTTTGCAACCAGTGGCAATCCTCTTTAACAGGCCGTGTTGGACCCATGTATCGTGGTCAAACAGTAGAAAAAACACTTGACAGGGGCTGCATACATGTACCTTCACTCTCTTGTAACATGTTTTGATACTAGTCTTATGGGTGTATGGTATATAACATAGTATAGACTGTTTACGTTAAAAGGGAACCAATAAATTGGCACCTTTGGTAATTCTGATAGTCTTAGAGAAAACGTGCTATGTTTTCCCATTAGCACTAAGGGATCTTTTACAATTTATGCATTTTCTCGTAAAAGAGCACATCACATACCACAGCTTTTGATAACATCGGTTGTGGGAAAAAAACACCTAAGGTGAGAAAACTACCAACAGAGTCCTATCCTGCTCCAGTTAAAACATTTTATTACCGATATTGGTCTAAAACTACAACTGCAATGAAATAGATGTACATTTTTGATATTTTGGTGCATTTTAGCAGTTGTGTGTATTTTATTATTGTTAAAATAAGAAAAAACGCTTGAAAAGGAAATTAAAGATACCACTAGAGCAGATTTATTTATTAATCATTGGCTATTGGATGTCAAACATGGTAATTATAACATATAGTCTTAGAAACCCACTACAATTTTTCATTAATAGCAATGGATCTTTTATATGCACCATCCCACAGACAGAACAGTACATACCATGGCCTGTTAAAAAGATTATTTATATACAAAAATACTTGGGATACTTGGAAGTTGCTGCTTTCTTTTTTTTGTGGATAATTTCTTGTACTATTTGAACAAGTACTGTAGGGTTGGGTTTTTTCAGGGTTAGCTTTAACATAATGATTCTCATCAAGAAATATACAAACAAATATGTAAAACATTTCACTTAAAAAACACAAACAATACAATATAGTGCAGATTAAAAGTCTTTATTTTAACAAGCAGCAAAATTATATATTAAATGCAAAGCTTAAATGTTCATTATGACAAAAAAATATACATTGTATATAAATATATAATGACTTGGACTAGTCCTTATATTACAACAAAAATATACTTTGTGGATGGTACCAGATATTTTACCTTACATGTGTAGTCCATTTTGGGAACAGTGTTTAAACTGGAAAACATTTCCAAATATTATGTACAAGAAAAACAAAATTAATTTGATTGTTTTAGCTCGGCTAGGAAGCATCACTCGGACACTGACAAGTACATATAGAATAAGTAGATTACAGCCTTAAGATCTTGGTTTTGTCCTGTGACAGTTACACTCAGCAGGATAATGCTAATATCTTAAAGGCACTCTGTCACGGATTTAAGGTCCTTATTTTTCTAAAAATGGATAATAAATAAAATTTACATTAATTGTTGGAAACCAAATATAGCTAAAACATCACCTTAACTGAACTATGACGGAGTGATATCCATGTCAACTCTCTTGGCAATTTTAGTTTTTGAATTATGGACCATTGCCATAATTCAATTTTTTTTTTAAATATCATTAATAATTGGTGAATAAAGTACAGTGAAACCCCTCAACACCGGACCCCCTTTAAACCGGAATCCTCCCAAAACCCGCGATCCCGTCATTTACACATCTTTTAACACTATATTTTACCCCTCTAAACCGGAAATCTCTCTAAACTGAACACCGGACAAACAGTTCGGTCCCAATGTGTCAACTTAGTGTAAATCCTACCCCTGAAAACCGGACGATCAAACCGATACCAATCAATATGGTGCCCACCTGTCTGTGAAAACGGATGGCTAGTGCACTATGCGCATGCTCGAGATCGCTGTTATCAGTGTAATCACTGCTGCATACAGTACAGGTACCGCTCAGCAGGCAAGATTAGCAACTTGACAATAAACAATTAAAAGGACTGATCACAAGCTTTAACTGTAAACACATTGATTGTGTTGTAATTAAGGTTAACAGAAGCGGAGTTCAGGTTTGGATTAGATGTTTTTATTAAGTTACGAGTGTGTTTTAAGGTCTTAAATGTGATCCTTCACAAACATGTCTCATGATTTGCTTCAAAGGTTGACACAAATAACAGGGAATTTAATTTGCTGCCTTCCTATTGTGTGAATGTGTTGGGTTTTTTTAAACATTTGTTTAGCGAAATAAAGAGTAAGCAAAAGTATATTTTCATGTCGATTTTTCAACATCACGGAACATCCAGCTAAACGTCACCGTGTTCTTGCTGTTTATGTTTTAAAACACTTTAACACTTTCCCTATTTTATGGAGAACGGAAGGTATTTCGGTCCAGGCAGACCCCTGAAAATTGGACACCTCTGAAAACCGGACATTTTACTAGGTCCCATGGATGTCCGGTATTGAGGGGTTTCACTGTATATTTAGGGATAAATCAAAATATTTTTGTTCAGGTAATACTTTGTTAGACCATTAAATAGGTCAGAGGTCTGTGACAATATGCCTTTAAGATATTGGCTTTATCCTGTGATGGTTAGAAACGTGAATTCACCCTCAGCAGTATAAAGCTAAAGCTAATATATTAAGACAGTAACCGGTTACTTTATTTATCCTGCGATCCTACATACATGTAATGAACAAAAACTAAAATAAATAAACCATTTTATTTTAAGATTTTATTGATTTTCAGAGGCTGTGGTCCCTGTGTGTTGAATGTCTTTTTATCTACAATATCTATACACCAAACAAATAACAATAATTTATTTTTTATTTTTAAATTATCTTCAAAATGTTATTAAAACCATCAATTGTAATCAAATAAATGATTATGTTAGTAATTTTAACCAATACAACAATCCTTTGCTGACTGATCATAACTAAGTGTACCTAATAGTAATTCCAACCTAAAAAGCTAAAATAAAAACACTTATCTAGTCATCATATCTTGCAAATACAAATGTATATATAGTGATTGCAGAATAAAATTATTATGTTTGGTTGGCCTTAAAATAGGATTCACAAAGTAATCATTTATCTCCTGTATCCATAAATCAATATGATGAAAAATATTCTTCAACACATCTCAATTTTAATATTTAATTTCCAGTATAATATGAAAGGTCTTTTAAACAGTTTCCACTTATCTTTCCATCTGCACTGTACTTAACACGATGCCACATTTCGCAGAGATCTTTTTGCACTCAGGTTTTGTCAACTACTGTACACCCATCTTGCTAAATAAACTGTACAAAGGCCAATTCCATAAATACAATAAGCAGGGTTTCTCGAATTGTTTTAAAATCCACTAGCCTTGAGATCAGTGATTTAAAAATGTACTAGCCACCATTAAAAATTCACTAGCCCTACTTTACAATGCAAGTTAATACAATTTTACTAAATAACAGCAATAATCAGATATGTCACCTAAAGATGTACTTAAAAACACTAACATTGGGGGTTGAGGTGGAATCAGGATATTCATATTTACAAAATAGACAACTGCAACAGTTAACTAGTTTTTTTCCACTAGCCATCGGGCATGGCAATGGTAGTTATTTAGTAGCCCAACAGCTAATATCATTAGCCATGGGGCTACCATAATCTAGAAGCCCTTTTGAATCATATTGTTCATCATCTTTTGTTACTTAACACTGTTACATGGTGACTGTGTATATAATTCCTCAGCTAATGCTGGCTGGCTATATACACAAGTCATATTTTGGTGTGAAAGCCCAGTATTGGGCCATCACAGCCCATCTAAACTTCCCTGTGCAAAGAATGGGCTACATCTAGTTTTACAATACTGGAGGAGGGTCTGGTGTATTTGTTTCACCCAACAGAATGAAACCTGATCTAGGGACAACCCTTCATTATGAGGCCAGCTTTGTATTCTTCTAAATCAGCTAGTAAAAGTCGTTCTGTAATTAAGCAGTCAAATGTTTCAACAGGCCACTTCATGACAATCTTAGGTGGAATTGGAAAGGAATATTTACTTAACATCTCATCACATTTTAAACTATAGTGAAACCTTTCAAAACTGGACACGTCTATAAACTGGAACTCTCCCAAATGTGGACATCTTTCAGTCCTTTTTAAAGAATCAGTACAGAACTTGACCTCTCTAAACCAGATACCTCTTAATAGTCAAGAGTCTCTGGGTTAGAAGGGTTTAACTGTACAAGTATCTGAAGTCTATAATATGGCTATTTAACACATTGTTGAGAGAGAAGAAACCTGCTGTTATGTAGGATACTCCAACAAAAATGGATCTCATAAATACAATTTCCCATACACAAGACAGTTCATGTCATAACCCATGTTTGACTATTTAACATGTAACTGAATTGTTCGTAGAACCATATTTCAACAGTGTGAATGCTACTTTAAGACATTTTAGTTTTCATAAGCATATATTAACAAATAACACTATACACAGAGACTGATACAACAAAATTATCATTGATTAATATACGACTGGCTAATGGTGAAAATATTATTTATTTACACAGCATTTACACTGCACAATACCTACAATTAAGAAAATGTCTCCATAAAAAAAATGGCATGGAAAAGTAATTGAATACAATGCACAGCAAAACAAAAGTGGTGTAGAGAATTTAAAACTCCACGGCAATCTACATGACATTGCCGATTGTCATGGGCAATTGCAGGCATTGTTATATTATGAACTAAAGTAGATATATAGTATTGGTATGTATGAAAACAACAGTACCAGTACTGTAAATGTTTTTTTTTTAAAGTATCATATGAAAGTTTTGTAGAAATGTAGATAATACACATGTACATGAAAAGGTTTTGGAGACAATACTGTATCATACTGTATGAAAAATCTGTTGACAATATGATAACAGATGTATAAAATAAAATTTGAAAATAAAACAGTAATGAAGAAATATAAACTGAATACAGAAGATTTGTAAACAAAATGGTACAAATGAAATTTGGTTACAATTTGGTATGAACCAACTATGTACATGTATACAGGATTTCTAGACAATATTATTTATATAGATTAAAAAAAAATCCTTGAAATCAGTACATAAAGATTTCTAGAGATCTTACAATGTAAATATTTTTGATGATGGCCTAACCTATTAAAATTGTAATACTAACAAGATATGACAATAACTAAAGGGAGTTTTACACTCAATGATAATAGGTTAATGATTAACACCAATATTAGTTTATCAATGATTTACAAGCACAAACACACCAACATAAAGTAATGTCCAATGAACTGCTTTAAAAACAAATCAGGCACTTTGTTTCTCTTCTGTAAATATTATTTTGCTATAAATGTTTTGATTGGTCCAAATAATATCATTTGACTTTTAAAAAAAGAAGACATTCATAACTGCTTAAATCATCATTCTGCATTACTTTCGGTAATGCTTAGAAAACAGAACAGATCATGTCAGTTGTTAGCTTTATTTTAAATTGATATAATGGCTGTTTACATTAGTTTTTAATGTTAAATCAGTAACTATTATTTATTGCTAAAATTGTTTGAATTAATGTATGAAAGAATGTGAGAATTCCCTCATTCGGCTGCACATGTAAAAAAAGCCAAACAACAGAATGGGGATTCCCCTAATTGTTATTTCATTTATTTTATATTAATGAAATATTTATACACTTAGTTATAAAAATTGAACATAATAATGTTTTATGTTCATACAAGTATGAGCCATAGAACTACTTTACACGCATGTAGAATAGCTACAGTGTGTAAAGTGGTTCACACTTGAATGATTGTACAAAATTATCACATTCAATTTATAAATGACAGTAATGCCACTGAAACTGATTAGTACGAACAATCCTTATTCTGTATTATGAAAAGTGATACAAAGAAAATAAATAACATGCATAAAGATAACAATGAGACTTGCTGTATTAAGTGAAAATAGAAAACCTGCACAAGCTGAACATTTGGAATGTTAACCAGTTAAACCTGTTTACAATCCAGGATAAAACATAATAACAGATACGGACTGAAAATGCAATATAAAAGGAAAATATAACCATAAATACTGACTGAACGAGGTAACAATATACAGAATTAAAACTCAAATTCTAGTATAGTAAAAATGTTAACCATAGATACTGACTAAAAATCATACAAGTTTACGCTGTTTGCAATCAAAAGTCTTAGTCAAAATGTTAACATAGATACCAACTAAAGATCATACAAGACAAAGCTGTTTGCAATCAAAAGTCCTAGTATAGAATAAATGGTAACCATGCATGTAGATACTGGCTAAATATCATACAAGTTGAAGCTGTTTGCAATCAAAAGTCCTAGAATAGAGTAAATGGTAACCATAGATACCAACTAAACATCATACAAGTTAAAGCTGTTTGCAATCAAAAGTCCTAGAATAGAGTGAATGGTAACCATAGATACCAACTAAACATCATACAAGTTAAAGCTCTTTGCAATCAAAGTCCTATAATAGAGTAAATGGTAACCATATAAGATCACACAAGATAAAACTGTTTGCAATCAAAGGTTAAATTACCCATACCATGCATAGACAAAATTAGATTACACCATATGAGATTAAAATTGTTTGCCATTTATCCAAGAATAAAAATATAACCATGGATACTCACTAATGGACATTACACCACATAGGATTTAAGTGCAATCCAAAGGTAAAATGTAACCATGGATACCAACTTATGGAGAAATTAAACTGTAATCCTAGAGTAAAATGTAATCACAAATTATGACTAAAAGCATACATGAGATTAAACTGTAATCAAGAGGTGAAACATAACCATGGATACCGACTTACTGAGATTACACAACATGAAATTAAACTGTACAGATGAGATTAAAACTGAAATTAAAAGGTGAAAGGTAACCACTGGAAGAGATTACACATATTATTAAAACGTTAGTCCAAGAGTAAAACATAACCACAAATACAAACTAAATTATTATGTGATAGGAAATTATAGATGTTTCCATGCAACAGCTTATTTAAAAATGGTCTTTTTGGTGTTCCATTAAAAAGAAAAACATAAAAATATGAGCAGATCTTTTCAGAGAAAGTGTACCTAAGAGAGGAATAGTTGAGCCTATGCTGAAAAGAAAGAATAAATCATTCTAATATTTGTAAAAGGTTAAATTTTATTTTATTTCCTAAAAAATATTTTTTCGTACGTACAAAATTATTTGAAGACAAAATACACTTTGGGCTTCTGGCAAATATTAAGACGACCAGAAACACATTGAATATACAGATACTGATATTCTAAACATGGAATATATTTAATATGTAAATTTAATCGTAGATATATTTTATTTGCCTTCCACATTGTTGTCAAAAAGTTACGTTTTGAGTCTCATAAGGAGTCTAATTTTAGAACTCATCTTTCAAACTGCTGAACTCGATTTGTAACATTTGCTTCAATATTAAAATTTAAAATGCAAAGATTTCTTCCCAATCCACGATATGAATTTCAAGCCTTGATTTGTGAGAAACAAAAAGTATTTTAATTTTATATTAACTACTTAAATTATCTATTTTATACAAGATTTTTACAGTTCTATAAACACTCTTTATGAGGATGCATAACGTATAATCAATTTGAGTTTTGTAAATGTACCGGTATATAACAAAACATATAACAGTAATCATAAGACTATATAACAACATCTGAAATGAAACTGTAAATGAACTGTAAACTATACTATGTAAATATCACTGCATATGCTCACAATGTAAAATAAACAAGTAAATATTATGCTGATTTACGTATGTTATGATTTACACACTCACGTATGTGTAATATATGATATTAAAAAATAATATTAGTGCAGGTAATGCTTATTTTATCCCACATTTTAACCTGTAGCCTAGAATATTTCAGACACTAATATCACAAGCTAATAAAATACATTTCACAAACTTCACTGGATTTACATTCTTAATACATGTACAGTCAAACCTGTCCCAGCAGTCACCTGTAATCAGCGGTCACCTGCCGTTAGCGGCTACTTTTTTCCCTCCCAAACAATTTATAATTTGCATTATTTCTGAAGGAGATGACATGTCAAAAGTTGATTTATAGTCAACTGTGAAGCACACATCCATTGATTAGCAGTATAGATGATAAAACAAGAAACAATAACAAATGCTTTAAAAGCTATATATGGGACAACCTGTAATCAGTGGTCACCTGTCCTAAGTGGCCACTTTTATCTACTCACTTGTGTGATCGCTTAAGACAGGTTTTACTGTATATACCATTTTACATATATACCTTTACTAAATGTATATTACATATAATGCTATATTAAATATAAAATATTTCATATTACATGCAAAAAATATACTGTTTATATTTTACAACAAAAAGGAAGTTAAAAGACAAATGCATAGTATCAAGGGTGTTTTAAGAGAAAAATTAAGCGCAATAATTGAATTATATTAACATATAATGACTGAATGATAGTAACATTAATTTTTTATGACTGAATGATATTAACATGTTATCACCGAAAAATATCAATGTGTCATTAACATTTTATGACTCAATACATATCATGACTGAAAGATATTAAAATGTTAAAACTGAACAATATTAACATTTTATGACTGAATGATATCAACATGTTATGACCAAAAGATAATTTAACATGTTATGATTGAATAATAACATGTTATGACTGAACAATAATAACATGTTATGACTGAACAATAATATGTTATGACTGAACAATAATAACATGTTATGACTGAACAATAACATGTTATGACTGAACAATAATATGTTATGACTGAACAATAATATGTTATGACTGAACAATAATAACATGTTATGACTGAACAATAATAACATGTTATGACTGAACAATAACATGTTATGACTGAACAATAATATGTTATGACTGAACAATAATAACATCTCATGACTTAATGGTGTAACAATAAAGACTGTGCTTCTATTTCTATTTATGTCACACTATAATACACAAATTCTGTTATGAAGAAAGGACAATGTTTTATTTAGCAATGCACTCAACACATTTTATATTTACGTTTATATGACATCAAACATATGGTTAAGTAACACACAGATAGAGAGAGAGGAAACCCACTGTCACCACTTCATGGGCCAGTCTTTTCGATTAGCAACAAGGAATCTTTTATTTGCACCATCCCACAGACAGGGTGGTACATACCACGACCTTTGATATACCAGTCATGGTGCACTGGCTGGAACGAGAAATAACCCAATAGGTCCACCAACGGGGATCAATCCCAGACCAAATGCGCATCAAGAGGGCACTTTACCACTGCTAAATTATGTCAAGAATGCAAAATGTTGAAATAAACGGTCTAAATTGTCAAAATATACTGTCAGTATTCTTTGGTACCACAGACCACATAACATTTTTGTTCTCCTGATTTTTAAATTCAGTGTAGACCCCTTTACAGTTCTGTTACTTGTCCAGGGTTGTTATATGTTTCAGACCTCAGAAAATTGTACTCCACCTGCTTCAGTGTTGTCTTGCATAGCAGTAGTTTTGTA
>JAECMU010189730.1:0-15382 GCA_016106625.1 Dracogyra subfuscus
TTGTACAATTAGATCTGGCTCTAAACATAGACTATGAAAACGTGCTTTAGAAAAAACACAGAACTTTCGTGATATCGTTAGACTCATTCATGTTGGTTCAACTTCATTGCAAGCAAAATAATGTTTATGGGGCACAGTAGATCATAATATAGTTAAGCACGTGTGTATGTCTTGTCAAAATAAACTTAACGAAAGAATGTTCTGTTTAACAAGATATGCGACTTGCTTAATGTTGAATTGTTTGTGAAGTTATGGAAAGATGAAGATTTGTTTTTGTCATTTTTACTGGGCGGTTTGCCTGTAGATTGTCAATTGTCGTGAGATTACGATATGTGGGATAGTGTAATGCTACTGGTTAGCTATACACTACGAAAGTGGAACATTCTTCTTCAACACTGATAGTAAAGTGTTACTTAGAATTGATTAGTAACCGTTTTTGTATTTTTACATTCGTTTCTTTTGAATCTGTATTATGCCCTATTTGTTATTGTATTTATTAACTATTTAATAATCTTCATTTTATGGAGGAAATAAAGAATATCTATCTGTGGTTTCACGGTCCTGTATGCAAGATATAATCTGGACAAAGATTTACTAAGAAAAGTAGGTCACAGTGACCTAGTAATAGAACGCGACACACCGCCATATCAAGCTGTTCCTACATGTGAGATTATTTGGTCTTGTATGCTGGTGTATACCAGATATGGTCCCGACAAGGATTTACTGTTATATTCAGTAGACCGTGAAAATAGGCCACAGTGATCTACTAATACAATGCAACACAGCCATCACAACTTGTTTCTTCATGTGTTTTTATGGTCATGTATGTATCTGTATACTAGATATGGTCCGGACAAGGATGCACGGTTATGTGCAGTAGACCGTAAAAACTAGGTCACAATGACCTAGTAATAGTATGCGACACTCCACCATCCCAAATTGTCCCACATGAGGTTTGATGGTCATGTATGCAAGATATGGTCCGGACAAGAAAATGTTAACACTAACAGACGGACAACACCATGCCATAATACGACCAATCATAGATGGTCGTATAAATATGGGAGCCCGGACGCTCCATGTGTCTTTCTCCATCTCGCACACACATACAAAGAAAGAAAGCAATGTTTTATTTAACGACGCACTCAACACATTTTTATTTACTATTATATTGCGTCTGACATATGTTTAAGGATCACACAGATATTGAGAGAGGATACCCGCTGTCGCCAATTTTATGGGCTACTCTTTCCGATTAGCAGCAAGGGATCTTTTATATGCACCATCTCACAGGATAGCACATACCACGGCCTTTGATATACCAGTCGTGGTGCACTGGCTGTGACGAGAAATAACCCAATGGGCCAAACATACACAAACACCCTTTGATATGCCAGTTGTACATGTAAGTACTTGTTGGACTGAGGAAACTGGCCGGATTGGGGATTGGGGCACAGTACTACGACCCAAACATCTCAGTCTAGTCATCTCCAAAACTGCGAAATATCACTCACGTACAAACAAACACAAAACCATATTCGCTATTTTATTGGACAAGTCGCATAATAACACACACACAGTTTAAGTGAACATGTGTACTGAGCGAATAACTCATTTAGTACATTCTAGTAGTTTATGTTAATACAATTAACACTCCAAAATGTAAAATGTACAGTGTCATATGATATGTACTTAGCACTAACTCGGCCCGTTGAACTTTTCTTCTTCATAGACCACTTTGCAATGGTACGACTCCTACTTCCCAATTTGTATCCCAACCCCTCTTCTAAAATATTGGGTGGAGAGAAAAAGAAGGGGGAGAGGGAGACGAACTGCAGGAGCAAGTACAATAAACAGATTCACAATAAAATAAGCATTTATACAGGTTAAAACTAAATCAATGTTTACTGGTTGCATCTATTTATAGCTTGGTCGTCCGACTGTTAAAATCAAATTTTATAGAGGACACACACAGAAAAAAAAAAAAAAAAAAAAAAATCAAATTAGCAAATTGAATTGCTAAAAATATATAATCGAAAAAGAAAAGAAAAAAAGCGATGTAAGCAATTTCAAGCGACAAAAACGAACAGGTGATTTTAAAAAAGTGAAAAACCCTTCTGATTTAAACGTCAACAGTTCTCCAAATACACCATGTAATGGGTTATGTATGCCTGTCTGTCAACATCAATAATTATTGTGGAAATGTTAAATTATACAATAAAAATTGTTGGCAAGACCCCGACACGAACCATACCCTCGCTGTTCAATTTACATTAAAAATGTTAATTAAAAAAATAAAAATAAAAAAAAAACATAAATAAAAAAAAATAAAAATAAAAATAAAAAATAAAAAAAAATTAAAAAAAATATATAAAATTTAAAAAGCCACGAAACGAAACGGGGGAAAAAGCAAGAAAAAAAAAGCCTGAAAACCAAGTCCAGAGTTAAAGGAGAAAGATCGACCATCTATAACCGTTAATTTGGCCCATATAAAAACACTGAAAGCCAAATAAAGATTTGAAAGAACATGTACATACAAGTAGAACACGAGCGAGACAGCAGGCTAAATGAACTAGATTTTCACTTCTCTGTTACAAAATATTCAACACTGGAAAACACGTAGTTCTAATGTCCAAAGCCTGCTGCACAGTAGCCGATGACCTGACCTAACCTTTCACGTCAAAACCGTCGAGAACCAATCAAATTGTTCAGAAACAAAGGTCAAACGAATCCGAAATAAATCACTAGCTAGGTAATTGCATCAAATTCAGCCCAAATAATATAATTATTGCAATTACCGGTCTGATCACATCAGATTACGTTTCAACAACCCGCAATCTTTTCCACATCTAAACGACAAAACTGTTATCCGCAACCAGTACAGTATCTCTGCACAATGCAGAGTCGAAGGAGCGTTTGGTAAAATACTGATTCTATTAATCTCTAGCACCTCGTCATTAGGAGGACAGCCACTCCCAAAGAGTTCGTTTACTGAACAATTAGTCCTTGCACTGCCACAAAGAGGACAGCCACTCCCAATGAGTTCGTTTATGGAACAATTAGTCCTTGCACTGCCACAAAGAGGACAGCCACTCCCAATGAGTTCGTTTATGTAACAATTAGTCCTTGCACTGCCACAAAGAGGACAGCCACTCCCAGATAATTCTCGATCCTATCTAACATAAACAGCGGGAGTTCACAACATAAGTTTTCCAATAAACATGATTTGTCAGCTCAAAGAAAATCGACTAGTGTGTCACAGGCTTAAGCTACAAATCAAACTGTAACATGTATACAAGATATGGGGAAAAACATACTGCTGCAGTTGCACCAAATAACATGAAATAATCCTACTGCTAAATACTGGTCAGATCATCCATCATCTTTATTGTTTATCACAGCTCGGAACATGAGCATTGAAATAATCCATTTTGGAAAACAAGCATTTGGTTTCAGCAACTTCACTTCTGCATATATTTCTGGTGTTGTTCTTTGTTTATGTTGTCATCGTCATTGAGCTTAAATAAACAGAGATGAAAGTGGTTTACCAAAAAAAATAAAAAAAATAATAATAATTTAAAAAATAATAATAATAAAAATAATTTAAATTAAAAAAAAATAAGAAGAAATCTGGAAATTTTAATATCGTTAGCTGGTTACTGATACTGGCCTTAGGTTTAGTTTCACAATGATGGTCCCATTCAGAATGTTCCACCAAAAGAGTTTAACTACACAACTAGAGCACACTGATGTATTAATCATCGGCTATTGGATGACATACCAGTCGTGGTGCACCAGCCCATTAAGAACGCATGTAAACAGTAAACCGAGACCATACTGTACGTTTTTGACGGAGAATACAGAAAAATAACCAATAAAAATCCAGAATTTGAGAGTGTACAACTTGAGACCTACCCCAATTTGCAACATACATTTTATGTCCACTGGTGAAAATCTTAATACGGGCAGTTGTTCATCCGGCATGGTGCGGCCATGACACATGGAAAATAGACACACAAATTATACATTAGTGTGAAATCAATGCATTTGATACTACCAGAGAAAATATTTTATGATGCATCCATTTCCTTCATTCACTGCACCTGGGAAATCGTTCTAGTATCCATTCTTTATCACATACAGTACTCGTTTTTAAAACAGGCGTATAGTGCGAGCTAAAAATGTAGTGTACGCATCTGCTAGCGTGTCTTTTTCAACTGTTTTCAATTCCTTCAAGTCCATGAGCCAGGATGGAGTCCAGTACTAGTCCAATAGGGGAGATAACTAATGAGTGACACATGTTTTTACTATAGCCACACTTCAGCAATAGTAATGATTATTATAGTTAACCAAGCAAATCACAGCAAAGGACTTTTATTAAAAAAAAATATTCTTTTTTTAAAATTAATTCAACAGTAAATTAATAAAACAAGCTTACTTAAATACAAATGTGTACACAAGCAAGTCAAAACCAGGAGACAAACAAGTTAATACATGGAATTAAGGATATCAATGACACAAATGTACAAGGTGTTCGCTGAAATACACTGTTCAATTCGTACAGTTAAAACTGATATGCAGACATATCTTTAGAACCCGGCATTTTCAAGAGAATGGACATATTAAGTCATATATGGTCTCATCAAAATAACTTGTTAAAATCTATTTTTCATTTTGAAGTTATTTTATCATGTTTGAATCAGCCAACGATCAAGCACCTTAGATCTTTAGGCTGTCCGTTCGAGATGGAAATTTATCATTAATGTTTTAACGACACCTTTACATTTGTATTTATGATTGTATGGTGTCAGATGTATGGTCAGGGACTACAGAAATAATGAGAGGAAATCCTTTGTTGCACAAATCCATGGGATATTCTTTTCAATTAGCAACAAAGGATCTTTTATATGCACCAACCCCCAGACAGGACAGCACATACCACAGCATTTATTACACCAGTTGTGGTACACTGGCTGGAAGAAGAAATCGGTCCACCAATTGGGATCAATCCTAGACTGATTAAGCATCAAGTGAGTACTTACGACCCGGCTACATCATGATCCTTGTTTAAGGAAACAATTTGGGTATAGTGGTCTTAAATATGTGTTGAATTATGCACTCACTCTAGAACTAGGATACATGCACACACACACACACACACAACCCAGATTGAGACCAGTTTCTTGGCAGATAGATTGAAAAAATAAAGTAATGTATTTGGACACAAATGCTAGGCATTTGTCATTTTTATAGATGTTGAGCATGTGTGCCTTGTATACAGTGAACAGTTTATGCATGACATATGATTAAATCAAAATTTTCCAACAAACAAATGCATTATGATACTTTAAAGAAAGATGCCAGTAGGGTATAATACATTTACAGGGATCAAAATTGGCCATCATTCCTGTCAGATATTCGGTCCTGTAAGCTATAAATAATTCTGGCCTGAATCAAAATGTGCCTGCCTGAATCAAAACCTGCCAGACCAAACATGATTGACTCAGTAATGTGTGAATATAGAGATGTAAAATAACTGCCGGTTTCACGGGACGACAGGCAAAAAATCTCCCAGCCCGATGTGATGTTGACCGGGACAGTAATATTTCAAGCCCTGATTTAAAGTATGACATCAAAAATAAATTGAAACAAGCAACTACAGTACAAATCACATCAAAAATAAAATAAAGTACAGAAACCAATTTCAACATCAAATTAAAAAACAAACAACAGGAAACATGCAAATACATATCACAAGAAAGAAAAATGAATCCACAATCATTACATTGGTTACCAACTAGCAGTGAAGAACATCGTCCTAGCAAAATGGGAATGAAAAAAACATTTTAATAGAGAATACTACATGAGTGATCGTTTGATACGGTACCATTTATTTTACATGTTTGTTTTTTTTAACTTATGTAACAAACAAAAGCAAGTTGGAAACATTTAAAAATAAATTGGAAGATACATGTAAATGGTATCTAACAGACACAAGTGTAGTATTCTATTTTTTATATATATATCCTCCAAAAACAGTTTAAAAAAAATATATTTAAAAATATTTTCCGACTAAAACATATCTACGGCCCTAGCGCTTATACTTGTAGTTAACGTATGTGTCAAAGACAAGTCAATTTCAGGTTAACTTATATGTCACAGTGTGATCAGTTTCGATTGTGCTTTGGTCAACACCTAGGAGCAGCCAGTTATATGTCATTAAACTGTTATCACACACCTGTGTTAACAAAAATACCGAACGATATTCTCACCAACGGGTGTGTAAAAAAAAAACTATCTTTAAATTTTAAATGGTTTCATTTTGAACCTACATGACTACATCAAGCCAGTGATGTATAGATCTGCTCCGGTTCCCACCTCTCTAAAACAGCAACCTGTCTAATATTAAACTTTAATGTGTGGTAACCGCCGGGCTCGTAATTTATGGAAACCTGTACAGGGGTTACCAGATACCAGGCACTAAGCTTACTACAATGTCTGGCTTCGGCCAGTGTTGGCCGATCTATCCAAGTGTAACACTAAAATGCAAGATTCCCATGGTGCAACTGCAACCAGTACAAATCAAGACAATTTGTTGCCAATGACATAGCAGCAAGAATACAGAATTAGAGTTAATAATATCAGTAAAAGTACACATCTTTTATGATAGAGAAACCAGGAGGGGTGTATTGACAAGCATGATGTACAAAATGTTACCAGGGGCCAGGGAGGTATATGTATATAAAAAACGGACTAATCGTTCATTGCATAAATCTTGAATTAATTGAATTCTTTAAATAAATAAAAGTGCATGGTCTTCATACATTCAGGTTTTATTGTGAACTTTTGTCAAAGAACAACAAGATGAAAAACAGTTTGTTTTTAGCTGGTACTAAAATCATGGAATTCCAAGTTCAAAATAAAATGCATGATGCATAATTACTTCAAACAGAAGCAAAATATACCAAACGAGGAAAGAAACTCAAACATTAATTAACTTTTATATTTTAAAAATTTATTCTAAATTAGATTCAGTTTAAATTCAATTATTGTTGGTGTCTATTAAAATTGTCTATGTCTTGTGATCATCTAAGACACACTGTATCTGTCTAGTTATTGAATTATTAAATAGTTGGTATCATACATGTGTGTGTGTGTGTGTTTGATGTGTGTCTATTTGATAGTTTTCACAAAGTTACAAAAATTGATGAACAGATGGTTGCAATTTATAACTCAGGATCATCGCAGTAATAATAGTAATAGTATAATTTAGCTGCATATTACAAATTATAACTCACACAACACAAATGCACTCTTAAAATAAACACAGAAGCCAACATACAGCACCAAATTAAAAAGAGAGAGAGAGAGAGAAAAGATACCTTGATATTATAAAAATAAAATTCAAAAACAAAAATGAAAAGAAATCATGATATCTTTGGCAAGAAAATTATGAATAACAAATAAAACATAAACAAAACCAATAGATACTATACATAATACAATTCTCATCTTTAAAAAACCCTTTAATTATAATAAGAGTGAATACTACGTCCTTTTAAGTAGAAAATATAGCTGGCAATCTTCAAATGAAAATCCAACACAGAAACAATGTAATATATTTAAAGGGACAGACCCTAGTGTTTAAGCATTAAGGCATATTATTTACCTAGACCCTAGTTTTAACTTGTAAAAATGTAACACTAAGTTTGGTTAATTTACAAACCTGTAACAAATTTGGATACAACAAAGAGTCTGTGATGTTGAAATACTTGGGAAAGGTCTTAATATAGGCTTGTAGCCTGTCGACAAATCCCACCAGCAAATTAAATAAATATTGTTTAAACTAAAAAATAGACTAAAACACGACTCCATACCTGTTATTTCTCAAGACTCCTGTGCATTATTAAAAATATGAAAAATGCATTTTGTGATATTAGAAACACCAGGATGACCAGAAATACTTCAGTTGTATGGAAATGAATAATCTATAAACAATAAAATGTAAGTAATGTTTGATTTCAGTGATCATAAACAGCTCTAATAGTGGAAAATATGCCTTAGTGTTTAAAAACTAGAGTACGGTATGTCCCTTTAAGAGAAAAAGAACAGAAAGGGAGTAAACTGGAGCAAATCATAATTCACAAATCAGGAATGGTGTGCCATTATATGAGGATATATATATATACTTCTATAATCTGCACTCATCAAGCAAATGCAGTTGGAAATAAAGAAAAAAAGAAAGAAAAAAAAAAAAGTATCTGCATTATATAAATGCTATCACAACTTCTTTTTAATCAGGAGTTTTGTAATTATTGGAATCAACACTAACAAAAAATATGAACTTTCAAGCTTTATGTTAAAATGATGTAAAAACTAATGAAGTGATACAGGTGTATGCAGTCAACCAGGTAACACTAATAACAGATCAATATCTGAACTGAATCATTTATATTTCTCAGTTGGTAAATCTTAATGGGGGCAGGAAACCCCCACAGTTAATTAGCTCGTTGCATCAGTTCAGTCACACACAATTAGGTTGACAAATAATGTCACTTACATGTAGGGCCTTCACGTTTGTATGCGACAGATAATATTAAACTGACAATGGATTTACAGATCAATAATATGGCTTTCACCTTGCATGTGATAATGTCAATGACTTTAGCTTGGCAAAACCTTCAAGCATGCTTGCTGTTTTATGTTTGAAGTGAGATGAAGAAGATTTGCATCAAGGATTAATGAAATTTTATTGTTAAACAAACAAATTAACAGCTACATGTATATGAAAAATAAAAGAAACAAAAGCCCAGCTAACAGTAGGAAAAACTGCGAAGCACACATTTCAAAATCTTTCTTAAACATAAATCAATGTCATAATGATCTTCTTTTTAGCTAAATGGAAATGGCACTTAAAAAACTAAAAAATTATATTCTGGGTTTTTTTTTTAGGGGAGCCAACTTTGCAAACAAAATGTTTTTAGAATTTTATTGTTGAAATAATACTACATGTATACCATAGGTGTCAAAAGATGGCAGCAACTGGGTGGTGGGAGTTAGGGAGGCCAGTGCCCCTAGACACTCCGTTATCGAGGCTTATGTCAATCACCGACTCGTATTGTACAACCTAGTGGCATGTCACATACTAAAATAGTTTTTCAATGTAGGTCATGTTACAATGTATGTCATAATGGTAACTTATCATCACAACGGAAAAACATAATTCTAAAACAACAACAATGAAAATCACATCAAATTTATTAGCTGGTAAAATTTCTTCTTTTTTTTCATGAATGAAAATAAATATGTCAAAATGTTTTAAAATGTGAAATGAGTTTTGACAATGCAATGTCAAAACATTATATATTTTAGTCATGTTAAGGAAATCCAGAATTCTCTCAAATTCAAGCAGGATTCCATGCTTAAATGAATTCATGATTTGGGGTTGGAAGCATAAAATTAAGAGATAGAATCACAATGTATCTACAATACATAATTTTTATAATATCCTGGCAAAATCCTTTAAAAAAAAAAAAAAAAAAAAAAACAACAACCCCAAACCCAAAAGCTAATTTCAATGCCCATATCCTGGTTTCTGTCTTTATGAACAGAAATGTACCTGTAATTGGGGTTTTAAAATTTACATCCAATAATGGTACAGATTACAATCTTTTCACAAAAACATAATAAATACTAAACATATACAGTAATTTAGTACAGTTCTTGAGACTTATAATTATTCGTTTATTTCACATTTTATAATGTGTAGATTTTTATCCATCGACAAATGTTAGCAATAGTAAACTATTAAAATCCATTTCATTATACAATTCTTATACAGTATATACTTTTGACTAAAAAATGTTTAAAAATCCATTTAATTTTGTCTTACAATATATGTTTGCCAAAAAAAGAGAGGAAACATTAAAAGGAAAAAAAAAAAGGAAAAAAAAAGGAAAAAAAAGAAGAAGACACCTGTAGAAATCAGAATCATCATTGCAATGGTTAAAAAACAGTATCGTCCATTATCACTAGCATAACAAATTGCACAAACATCTATCATTCATAGTTGACAGTTTAAAATACATGTACTATGCACAAAAATATTTCTAAAACAGTCGTACATATTCACATATTTATTCCCGCTGCTTGCCTACAGCTGCGGTATGCATAATGAACATCAACATCTATAAAAGACAAGTTTTACACATTTCCTTTCTATTTAGTTAAAAACAACAAAGCTTTTCTCAGTGGCATAGCTAGGAATGGATAGATCAGTGGCAAAATGTCATCGGTCAGGTCAGATCAGGTCAGGTTTTATGTGCACATTCAGAGCAAGCTACTGTAGCACATACCTGTCATGGTCACAAGTTCCAGACTTGGCCAGCTCTTCTGTCAAGGACAGGAAAGGGGTTGGGGTGGGTGGGAGAGGGAACCATCCGCACTGGCAGGTGCAAGAGTTCACCAGCACACCAACAGTAATAAGACAAGTTCTAATAATCTCAAGGCTATGGCACAAAGGCTTCTGAATCTCATCCTCGTTACAGCATTTAGGATGCTGGGTATTTTGAGTTCCTGTCTTTTAACTCCTAGTATCCTAGTATTGGAGTCTTTTGTGCCTCAAAGCATTTTGGGCACCCAGGCTCATGGTATTTGGGCCTTTGGAAAAAGATAGAAAGAAAGAAATGTTTTATTTAACGACACACTCAACACATTTTAATTACGGTTATATGGTGTCAGAGATATGGTTAAGGACCACAAGGATATTGACAGGAAACCCGCTGTCGCCATTTCATGGCCTACTCTTTCCGATTAGCAGCAAGGGATCTATTATATGCACCATCCCAGACAGGATAGCACATACCACAGCCTTTGATATACCAGTCGTGATGTGCTAGCTGTCACGTGGTCCTTTGGAATTCATGGCATTCATAATGAGTCATTGCATTTAGACCTTTGGGTATCATGGTAATGGGATCTTCTGGGCATATGGAATTTGGGCCTATATGACCAACGGTATTGAGCCTCATGGCAACTGGTTATTTCGGCTTTTGACTTGTGGAGGTTATGCCTTTGTCTCTCACAGCATTTGAGTCTTGGGCTTCTGGTGGCTTCTGGCTCCAAGGTGTTAGGACCTTATGTTTCATGGCATCAAGGATTCGGCTACAGGGTACAAAGGGTAACATTTCATAACCTAAAATAATGGAAATTAATGGATACATTTTCCTGTTGTTTTCTTTTTACAAAGAGAACTGCTGTTTAAAATCTGTTGAAGTACATAAAATGCAGTGTCGAGTTTCAAAAGAATTCAAACCCATAACCACCCACTATGGACGCTTTGTGATCCGTTATGGTTTTATTACGTACCGTCAAATATATTATATTTTTGCAGAAATCCTGGGCATCTAGGTCTAAGATGAGGGAATCTTTGTGACTCGTGGTATTTAGGCCCCTGTCACTCACATCTTTGGCGTTTTTGTCACTCATGACATTTGGGCTTCTGAGTTCCAAGTTGCTGGGACCTTAGCGTCCATATCATTTGGGCTTTTGAGTCCCAAGTTGTCGGGACCTTAGCGTCCATATCATTTGGGCTTTTGAGTCCAAGTTGTCGGGACCTTAGCGTCCATATCATTTGGGCTTTTGAGTCCCAAGTTGTTGGGACCTTAGCGTCCATATCATTTGGGCTTTTGAGTCCCAAGTTGTCGGGACCTTAGATTCCATGGCATTTGGGCTTCAAGATATAAAGTTAGGGAACCTTTGTGACTAATGGCATTTGGGACACTAGACCAAAAGTCTTTTTGCCACCAATTCCAATCCAATTGCTACACCAATGAGTTTTAAAAATGTGTCATGATTCTTCATTGATGTCTTTCTTCCCAGCTTCACGTTTACCACACACGTAGCATAAAAAACAACTCAGTGGTGGTTAACTACATAAAATACATCTTGCCGAGACGATGAATCCATAGAGGAAATGAGTGATTACCAAACGCAGGCACTGACGTTTGTTTTTCTTTTACCTTTGGTGTAGGTGAAATGAAGACAATTAAAAGACTCCAGTGTAGAGCATGGCATAACAGGAGATAATCCCACACCAATATATTCTGACTTTCAGCATTTAGGTCACGGTCATGTTTATATTTGAAATATCTCTTCAAAAAGCCATGCTCCTTGTCGTCTTTTAAAACATTATGTACACTAGATGCGAAACATTCTAATTAATTTGTATTTTTATCTCGGTTGCAAGATTAGATAAATATATGAAAAAACAGGAAAAAAACAGGAAAGACACATACCCCCGTAACACAAAATTTTGTTCATAAAATATTCAAAATATTTCTCATTCTGTCCAATATTCAAAATATTGTTAAGCGACGTTCTCGTTATGCGATCTGATGTACCAACTTGTCGCATGCGATTTGTCATGCCAAACAGAACATGTTCTAATCACCTTGTCGTATAAAACTAATGGTGTTCCGATTGAAGACCTGGTGTTCTCACAGTACAAGTTCTCGATCCTATGCGACAAGTCAGTGCTTCTAATCGAATAATAACAATGCTGCTTCGGCATAATTCATATTTTGCATTTTATCATTTTAAAAGGTGTTCACATTTGGGTTCTACTAGCATACAAAGTAAAATTATTGCTATATTGTGTACCGATTGTCATGTAATGTCGTTTTTTGTATCATGATTCATACGCCAATTACCAACAAGGTAAAGTTCTTATCATCCTCAAAACATGATTTTTTTTTTTTGGCCCTCAACAAGAAGTACGAGAGAATAAATATCCTTAAAAAATTCATTTTTTTTTTCAGAAAAGAACTTAACGGCAGCACTGACGGCAATTGCCGTTGGTAGACAGCATCACTGATGGCACGTTTGTGTCATCGATAGAACTCCTCAACAACGGCAAAATGTATACACCTGATCTACATTATCTGCCAATATTTAACATTTACACATTTAAAAGATGTCTACAAATAACAAGATAACCTTTCAGTCAGGTTTATTTGCTGCAAATGTCACTTTTAAAACAAATTGCCATAGGCAGGCTCAAAACTGCCGTCAGTGGACTGTGTCATCCATTGCAATTCTTTTAAAAATTGCTGTGGGAGAGAAATGTTTAATTTCGAGCCCTGAACTACTGCCTCTTAATTATTAAAAATGACAAGTGATACTAGACAAAAAAATATATACTAAAAAACCCACTTCAAAATGTCCTGATAAGTAAGTGGGATTACTGTGCGCATTTTATCAAAGAACAGATTAAAAAAAAAAATCATTCAACACTAACCAGAATTCATTAATAAATTATGGTGTACATTGGTTCTTAAAAATATATATGTAATATTCAACCACTGCAATTGCCCACGACAATCAGCAATGCTTTGTCGATTGGCATATTTTTTTTTTTCTTGTTGTGAATTATATATATTTTTTTTTTTCTTTCACATCATGGTTTTAGTCGTGGACATTTCTTTAATTGCAGGTGCTGAATATTACAGAACAAAATAAAATTAGTTGCCAGTTTTATAGACTTTCTTCAATTACGAGATTTGTCACTTTCTCAGGAAGCATGATTACAACATTATGAAAAGTTTTTCGTTTCTCTCCTCCTCCCACCCCCCCCATTTCTATCAAAAATGCTTTTAGAGGAACAAATATTCCACACAACAAAAAATGATTTTCCACAATTTTAAACATTTTCTTCAATCTCTATATTTGTTAATCAGTATCTAAAGAAAAACTGTCCACACTTTTTTTTAAGAAGCATGAATACAAATACAACATTAAGAAATGTTTTCATTTCTATCAAATATGCTTCTCTCTATCTTTCTTTTTTTTGGGGGGGAGGGGGTGAGAAAAAGTCTATCAACATGGTTTTAACTGAAGCCAAAACCAGATCCTGTTGCAAATTATATACAAAAATAGCACTTCTTAAAAAAAAAAAAACCCAAAAACCATCTTCAATTTAGTGTTCTTCTTCGAATACTCATACTTTACTTTCGTCGTCACCTGACGGAGAGTTTAAATGGCTGATGTCGCTGGGAGGGTCGACAACAATCTCGGGGGCCTTTATCAACGATTCTTTCTCTTCCTTCTCTTCGTCGTCGATGTAGAACCTGACCGGCTGACCTTTCTTCTTGTTGGGTGACCTCTGGGGGTCATCGTGCTCCTCATCGGAGTTCTCTTCGTGAGGGCTGGCTGGAATCGTGGGCATTGCGTTTCCGTCATTCTTCGATTTCTTGCTCTTCTTCTTTCTGTAAAGACAAAACAACAGATGCATGATTTTAGTTTTCTGACTACTGTAGGCGAGATATCTCACCCGATGTCTCTTGTCAGCTGTATACAGTGTATTCCCCTATTGGTATTTTCTGCGTTTTGCACACAACACTCACCGAAACAATTTATTAACAGGAAATGGAAGACAACTCAGCTTCCTGCGTCTTTAGATTTCGGTTTTTCAGTGAAAAATATGTTGGAATTTTAAGTTCAAAAAGTGGTTTTTGGCAAGTATTTCTCACTTGACAACAATGGCAGAATATCTCGGTAATTTTCAGGAATCAATAGCTGATTGTGATAGCTACATTTAATTTGATAATAAATTTGATTATTCTACCAAAAACGAAAATGACCAAATATTGGGATATGAATTAAGGTTTTTTTATTGTTTTTTATTCTGTGCAGAAAGACACTGTTATTTGGAATAATTGGACATAAATACTCGACAGCTGGCAACAAATGTTGGTAAGTAAATGCGACCATTTCGATTTTTTGCCTAATTTTAATCAACATTAACGTATCTAAAATATAACAAAAATTAGAAAAATACACAAAAACAATACTGACCAACTGAAATATGTATTTAGATTAGATCAACAGACATCGATTATCTCGGTTAGATCAACAAACACCAATCACCGTGATTAGATAAACAGACACTGATCATTGCGGTTAGATCAACAGACACCGATCATGGTGATTAGATTAACAACACAGATCATGGTGATGAAATCAACAGACTCCGATCACGGGGATTGGATCAACAAACACTGATCGTCATGATTCGATCAACAAAGACCGATCATCGCGGTTATATCAACAAACACTGATCATCGCGGTTAGATCAACAAACACCGATCATCGCGGTTAGATCACCAAACACCGATCATCGCGGTTAGATCAACAAACACCGATCATTGTGATTACATCAACAAACACTGATCATCATGATTGGATCAACAAACACCGATCATCGTGATTAGATCAACAAACACCGATCATCGCGGTTAGATCAACAAACACTGATCATCATGATTGGATCAACAAACACTGATCATTGTGATTACATCAACAAACACCGATCATCATGATTGGA
>JAECMU010189788.1:0-10881 GCA_016106625.1 Dracogyra subfuscus
CGGCACATTAAAAACACTAACATCCATTATTGTAACAGTTTACAACAGAGAACGGCACATTAAAAACACTAACATCCATTATTGTAACAGTTTACAATACAGAGAACGGCACATTCAAAACACTAACATCCATTATTGTAACAGTTTGCAACAGAGAACGGCACATTAATAACACTAACATCCATTATTGTAACAGTTTGCAACAGAGAACGGCACATCCAAAACACTAACATCCATTATTGTAACAGTTTGCAACAGAGAACGGCATATTAAAAACACTAACATCCATTATTGTAACAGTTTACAACAGAGAACGGCACATTAAAAACACTAACATCCATTATTGTAACAGTTTACAACACGGAGAACGGCACATTCAAAACACTAACATCCATTATTGTAACAGTTTACAACACAGAGAACGGCACATTCAAAACACTAACATCTATTATTGTAATAGTTTACAACACAGAGAACGGCACATTCAAAACACTAACATCCATTATTGTAACAGTTTACAACACGGAGAACAGCACATTAAAAACACTAACATCCATTATTGTAACAGTTTACAACACGGAGAACGGCACATCCAAAACACTAACATCTATTATTGTAATAGTTTACAACACAGAACGGTACATTCAATACACTAACATGAGTGTGGAAAGCACAATGGACTGCTCCAATTCGTAACAGAGTGGCTTTCAAATATTATATACAGTATATAGGTACAAATCATATGCTAGGAACATTTTGTTTTCACTATCATGATTAGCAATATTTCTAATCCACTGAAAATTTATTAGCAACAGTTACTACTGTTTAATGTTTTTAACTTGTGTAGTGATCTCTGAAACAAAATGTTCCCCATCATAAAATTCATTCATCTCAAGGAATATGTTTTATTTATCGACGCATTCCACACATTTCATTTACAGTTATATGGCGTCAGACATATGGTTAAGGACCACACAGATATTGAGGGAGGAAACCCACTGTCGCCACTTCATGGGCTACTCTTTTTCGATTAGCAGCAAGGGAACTTTTATATGCAGACATTGATATACCAGTCATAGTGCACTGGCTGAAATGGGGATCGATCCCGGACTGACCGTGCATTGAGCGAGCACTTTACCACTGGGCTAAGTCCTGCCAAAACACAGAATGTGTCATATGATAGTTATGATTGAAATGATAACTGTATTATGATACACCCTACCTGTACAGATTCCCTCAGTAATCTTCATATTCAGATTCATTGTTCATGAGAAACTGGTCTCTTGGATTCGACTGGGTTTTTTAACCTCATTCATAAATCTGAATGACATTATTATTTTTAAATTATTCACTTTTATTACACTGATGTGATGGACTTATTTCTTGTTTTAAATAATTAACTTCAGCTTGTATCATATATGTTCTTTACTTTGTTACAAACCACCTTTAAAATTCTGTAAAATTGGTGGACACTGTTTGATATTTATTGGTATTTATTTTTAAATTCTCATAATACCCATCTGTACATAATCCACCATCGATATATAATTTTATTTAACCCAGCAGGCATTAAAACAGTGATGCAAATCAACCCAGGCTTAAGATGATAAATACAGTGTAATTTATTCTATACTGAAACAATGAAACCGCAGAAACATCTTCTCATTGCAAATAACGACAATATATTAATGAATTGATTGATAATGTAATATGACACTATGGATGACCATCATCAGATGGATAGATCTTCCATGACGTCCCATTGTGTTGCTTTGTCATCGTCACAGTTCTGAACCGGTCACGGAGGTGGTGTCATCGCATCTGCCGATCTTGACGTGGGGTCTGTTGATGATGTTCAACAAGTCATCCAATAGTTGATAGATGGACTCTGAAGGTCCTAGTAACTTGCCTTTGCGAAGTCCCCCTTTGAATCATGCCCAATGCTCATTCCTCTCCGAGTCCTGGCATTCTTAATGTGACGAGGAATATAACACCATTATGTGACTTTTATATGTCCACATATTGGCATTTCACGTGCATTGCCTGCAGCATGATTGAGCATGTAGTGAATGCATTTCACATTATTTTGTGTGTTTCTGCTATTGTATGTGTAACGAGAACAAAACCAGGAATAAAACCCAGACAAAAGTACCAATCAATGGCTTCTTCTCATAATTTGTTATTTTAAGTCCAATAAATATATTTTTCATTAATCAAAACAAAATATTGAAAAATATCTGTTTTGCGTTTTCATTGTGTCAGTATAGAACAAGGCTTGCATTGGTGCCAGAAATGATCATTGAAAATGACACCCTCCCCCATCCCAAAAAAGAGAGAAAAACTCTTCCAACAATATCAGTTTACATTTTATGTTTATAAAATATCTTAAAGAACATTTCACCTGTCAGTGCATTCTGTTTTCAAAACTAATGTATATATTCTTTTCATAATACTGTACAATAATTCTAACTTGCATTTTGTTGTCAAAACTAATATATGTATATTATTTTCATAATACTTACATTGACTTCAAACTGTGATGTAGTTTTTCCTCTTAGAAATGAGTTCATGCAAATATTCCCACAGGCAATGAAAAAGTAGTTGTATTTCTGGTTCCAGAAAATTAAGTACAAGAAGATACCTCCAGTTCGACCGCCGCCTCCTAAATTCCAAGATAAATCTAATGACACTGTTCCGATACCGTCACCCAGAAAGGTATGTAATATCTGCATAGTATCTTGACCTCCACATACTTCCAAGATCTGTTCCAATACCATCACCCTGAATGGTATATAATATCTACATAGTTTTTCCACCACCTCTACCTGTATTAAAGCTAATGACACTATTTCAATACTGTCACTCAGAAAGGTATGTAAGATTCTTTTTTTTTTTTTTTTGTGGGGGGTTGTTTTCATTTCTACTTAATCTTCTCATGAAATCACAAAAATTAAGTCCAGTCCATCGTGACAGATGTTAAGGATATTGGTAAAGAAAACTAATTTTTGTTTCATGACACTCAAGCATATTGATCATTGACTAGTGCAGTGTTATTGATGGGGTGGAGAAGTGGAAATCCTATTTCCTAATCCTATATCCCGAGTTCTCTGAGGAGGATGAAGCAGGGTCCGAACTTAACGGTCGCCCGATCGCCCATGGTGACTGAAAACCCACAGTAAGGTAGCCCGCCATGGCAACCATTTTTTTTTCTTCATGTTTTCTCTTATAATCTGTTTGAATATTCTTGGTGGGTTTTTTTGAAAATATTATTCGGACAAATGAAAATAGAACCGGGCAAGTGAAAGTGCTGTCACCACTTGCCCGGATAGCAACTAAAACAAAAAGACACTGTGAAGCCTATGACCACACATAAGGCAGCACTGGGCCATATTCCATCCCTAGAGTGTTAGAAAAGACAACTTTGATGGATCCATCATAAGACACTGGTTAAAAAGAGTAAACAATTTGGGACGTTGTGTGTCCAGTTACAATAATTAAAAAAATCTCATAAATGGTGATGAACTATAATGTTGTAAACAGTTTACTTATTCCATTACCCAGATGTAGTATGTTTGAATAAAATAATCCATTACTGTAAAACAAGTGTTATTCGCAGGAGTAAATTTTCACCATATTCAAAACCCAGCCATTTCATGTTTTTAATTTTCTATATGGGCAGTAATTAACAATCAAATTGCTACGTGTACAGAAATATATTTTAGTACATATTAGAGTATTAGCGAGTCTACTCATAAGTGCTGCAATCACATGTCTTTTAGGCGTATTCACAAGTGATTGCATGATGCGTACTACTAACGGCAAACACTTGCACTATTTGTTAAAAATGTCTCAGTTGTTTTGTTTTCTGTATGCTAATACTGAAAAAAAGCTATCGTCTTCTGGTTGATATTTATGAGAACTTTACAAAACAGTTAGTGTTCCTTATATTGATTGACTAGTTAAAAATAGAAAGCAGTACTGAGTGAGAATTAAGTGGGTTTTTTGTAGCAGTTGGCTGTGTTTTGTTTTTATTGTTTTACCATGTTGGTAGTAAATGTACTGTGTTGCTTTCATCTTAAAATTGTTGTTTTTTCTAGTAATTAGGTCCATTTGCATAAGTGTAATTTTAACAGTTAAATTAAAAACTGCAAAAACTACTGACATGCAAATAATACCCCTTTTACGGTATCGTCATCACATGATTTAATTTAGTATTGACTAATCTAAATATAAATTATTATTTTTCTGTCTGTACAATGAAATGTGTTTTCAGATTCTTCGAAGCTACAACAGCAACCACTATGAGGACGACGACGACGACTGGGACAAGAGTGACTCGTCTGCGACTCCTCTGGCAATCGGCCACAACTACCACAGCCCACGCATAGGCGATGATGTCGACCACTTTGGCAGAGCCTCTCCCATCATCCTCGATGGCGACGGTCTTAGCATTGTTGAGTCCCCAGTCCCAACACCGAAAACTCACGAGTATGTATTATTATTGAGTCCCCAGTCCCCACAACGAAAACGTACGAGTACTCGTATGTATTATTGAGTCCCTAGTCCCCACACCGAAAACACACCAGTATGTATTATTATTGAGTCCCCAGTCCCCACACCTAAAACTCGTGAGTATATATTATTATTGAGTCCCCAGTCCCCACACCTAAAACTTGGTATGTATTATACACATTTCTTACAACTTCTTGTTTAAATTATAAATTTTTGTAAATAACACCTTTATAGTCGTCAAACAGAAAGGGTTTATTACATAAAAATCTAGAAAATATTGACTATTAAACGATGGCCTATGTTCAGTTAAAATGAGCTACAGTGAGTTTAGCTTTGACTTTGTAGTGTGTGGTCAGCCCTGGTTTTGATTTTGTTTATGTTTTCCTGTCCTAGTGAAGTATGTCATTTAACTATTACTGTTTTCACAGGGCACAATATTTCACGTGAATTGTGGTTCTGTTGGGTGTTGGTTAAGCAAAATTAAATTTATGCAAACTGTAAAACAGTTACGACGTGACCTGTAGACATTTATAAATTAAAACTTGCAAACTTCACGGTTACAGGAAGTTATTCTTGTAGACATACTAATACAGTACTACACTAAATGATTTAGACTGATTTTTAGATACTTGATGCGCAGCAAATCCATAGACAATATTATAATGCAACGGTTGTAACTTGCGACCTGACTAACTGTAGTCCGTCACACAGAGAACACCTTTTTATTCATGCTGTGGAATTTACTACTACTTATTTATTTCTGAGCCATTTGATTTGTAAATTGGACACACAAATAGTATTTTTATGTTATTTCTTAAACATTGTTACTTTTCATCAAAAACATTTTCAAACATGCTCGGTATACAGTCGAGCCAAAAGTTTTAAAGAAATGTGCACTTTAGCAAACATTAAAGAAACTGTCTTATAAAATGTTTTCTTTTGTATTTTGTTTTAACTTTGTTTGAGCTAAATATTATATATTTAAAATGTAATTTCATCGTAACTTTGAGGTAACAGATCAGGTAACCCCACGTTTACACAAATATAATTCACATAACCAAACAATTGGATACCTAAGTAAAAACCACGTGAATTGACTTCCGGTTACCTCAAATTTTGAAATATTCTTCCCTGTTACATATGTTGATTAACTGTTTCAGAATTGTTGAGAGAACAATCAGTCTCACTATTAATGAGCACATCTTTGGTGAGGAGGAATCCACCGAATCCAATGGTATGTTATAGTCTTTCTTTGTTCATTAGATTTTCATGTTCATTCAGTTTAACGCTGGATGGGACGTAGCCCAGTGGTAAAGTACTAGCCTGGTCTAGGATCACTCTATGTCAGTGGACCCATTGGGCTATTTCTTGTTCCAACCATTGCTCTACAGCTGATGTAACATGTTTGTAATATCCTTTTCTTTTCTACTTCACCTGACCTCAAACAAAGACATATTCTGTTAGGGATTTTAGTCTGGTCCAAACATCCCAATAGCAAATGAGTTGACTAAAAAGGTTTAGCCATCCTATTGGCTGTTGGGATGTTAGGACCAGACTAATGCCACTAGGGGAATATGCCTTTATTTGATGTCAGGTTAGGTAGTCTTAAAAGAGAAAACACTACACAAAGTGTTCTCCAGTCTGTGAGATGCTGAATAAAACCGATACCTTGCTGCTAATCGTAAATAGTAGCCCATTACGTGTGGTTCTTAATCATTTGTCCGATGCCATATTGCCTTAATTAAAAAGTGTTGAGTGTGTCGTTAAATAAAATATTCCATATTTCCTTCATTTTAACTTCTTATCCAGTTACAGTTTAAGCATACTCTCCTGGCACAAAACTTGGCTGTCTGGGCTGTCTGTGGGTTAATCATTAGTTTAGTTGGTAGTGGTGTGTGAGAGACAGAGACAGACAGACGGAGAGATACAGAGACAGACAGGCAGACATAGAGACAGACAGACAGAGACAGACAGACAAGTAGGTGTGTTACTGTTACACAGTTAGAACTCACTTTGGGAGCTGGAACCAGGATATGAACCCAGTACCCACCTGCCTGACATTTACTGTATGTTTGTCTGATTAACAATGATGTTCAGTGGCAACAACTAACCATCAAATTGATGATGTACCTATAGAGTTTCCTTACATAATGTCTTTTCAATATTGCAGGTATCCAGCCCATTGTACCGTCTTCGACACCGGATCCAACTGACAGGTCAGTGTGTGTATACCTAGTCATACTAGTTAGCTATTATAGAAATAGAAATTAAAATCCAAAATGTGTGAAGCAGAATTCAGTTCCAACTTGATTGCGACGATTTTGGATCTGGAGGTCGGGTGAGCTGAATCAAAGATGATGGATGTTAGTACTTGCATGTGTACCCAGTGTTGAGTATACACAATTTATGCAGTTCTCAACAAAAAAAATGGTGGAGATATTTTCACCAACCAACATAGGGCTTTTGTTCAAATTGTGTTTGATTGGTGGAATTTTAAAAATAGTTCTCACTGGATTTCAACTGTCCAATCAAGGATTTGCATGGAGTTCTGTGTTAGAGACAGTGTAATTTAGTGATAGTAAATGAATTAACATGGCTATACACCATGGGTGCATAGTTGAGCTGATCAACCTGTATGTTCCTGGCTTTCATTTAATAATCAGGCAGGATGTAGACCAGTGGTAAAGCACTCGCTTGATATGCGGTCGGTCTGGGATCGATCCCCGTCAGTGGGCCCATTGGGCTATTTCTCGTTCCAGCCAGTTCATCTCGATTGGTATATCAAAGGCCATGGTATGTGCTATCCTGTCTATGGGAAAGTGCATATAAAAGATTAGGAAAGATGTAGCAGGTTGCCTCTAATGACTACAAGTCAGAATTGCCAAATGTTCGACATCCAATAGCTGATGATTGATTAATCAATGTGCTCTAGTGGTGTCGTTAAACAAAACAAACTTCATTTAATAATTTGATGTAGTGAAACTTCTCAAAAGTGAACCTTATGGGATGTTTTTCAGAGTCCCTTTTTTAAACATCAGTACAGAATGTAACCTTTCTAAAGCAGATACCCCTTTTTGCTCCGTACAGTAGGTGTCCGATTTAGTGGGGTTTCACTATACAGTGTGAATCGAAATGACTTGTAATTTGAAGCTAAAAGAAATAGTATGACAGAAATGTCTATTAGGTGAAATGTTTATTTAACCTTTAGACTACTGGATTAATTTTTGACAAAAACCACGTTGAGTGGGTACAAGTTTATAATTTTTACTCGTATATATTCACTTAAATGTTTTATAAATACATGAAATAAAGTTCATATATATATCGGTAAGTATTATTTTCTTGGATTTTGTTTAATTTTTATTATTTTTAGATCACCTGATTGCGATTAAAATTGGGCCAAAAATCGAAAAGGTTGCATTTACTTAACGGGCATTTGTGGCCAGCTGTCCAGTATTTATGTTCATTATTCCCGATAACAATTGTTTTCTGACCAGATTTTTTTTTTTTAAACCCGAACTACGATTCATATTCATATTTGGTGATTTTAGTTGTTGGGAAAAACGATCAAATTTATTATCAAATTAGCTGTCACAATCGGCTATTGATTCCTAAAAATGACCGCGACGTGCCGCCATTGTTGTCAAACGAAAATACTTGCCGAAAACCACTTTTGAACTCAAAATTTCAAAGTATTTTCAGTTGAAAATATCAAAATAAAATCCACCATTTTGACCGGAAATCTTTTTTCTTTAATTTTATTTCCTTTTCCGGTTGTGGCCTGTGAAAAATGGCGGGAAATATGAATTGGGAAATGCACTGTATACAGTGTACAGTATGTCAACTGACGTGACGTCGGGCGAGATATCTCGCCTGCAGTACTCAGAAGGTTAATATCAGGCTGTTGCCTAAACCAATGAAAGGTTTGCTACAAGGTTTGTTGTGTATTACAGGTCTGATGATGAGAGTGTGTTTGCTGTTAGAGACATCATACAGAGATTCGAACAGCAGACCATTGACCCCAGGTCTCAACCACCAACAACCAAGGTACATAACTCTCAGTGGGAAGATTGTAGGAGGGTGATTTTTCATTATTGCTGTTTCAGCAATGTCAAAGTAGATAACTCACTTGGTTTAGAATTTCTCGTTCCAGCCAGTGCACCATGACTGGTATATCAAAGGCCATGGCATGTGCTATCCTGTCTGTGGGATGGTACACATAAAAGATCCCTTGCTACTAAAACATGTAGCGGGTTTCCTCTCTTAGACCATTTGTTTGACATCCAATAGCCGATAATTAGTAAATCAATGTACTCTAGTGGTGCTGTTGAACAAAACAAACTTTTGGTTTGGAATTCAAAAACAGTTTTACTAAAATTTCTTTTTTGTAAAACTAGCTTACTGCTTACATACAAATGCTCACTGCATACATACAAACATGCTTACATACAAATACAGTGTTAGTGAAACTTTAGGCATTAATTAATCCTTAGTTGTGATTAGCTAAACACGCTCCTCGTGAAGTAACTTGCAAAAATGGTCTGTAGTAAATAATATGATGTTCAAAACAACAAACTGATCAAAGTATTGTTAATCTGATATACCTTGTGCTTTGCAACTAAAATTATTACAATTTATACATTCTCGTGGTAGAATGAATAATTAATAAAACTCAATTTGAGCATGTATCTTCCAATGGTGAACTTGTTTTATTTAAATTCAAATGAGAGAGGTTTGTATTTAGAAAGTTTGAACAAAAATCTATATCTGATAACATTTTTCAAACTGTTTTTATTTCAGCCCGAGACATCTGTTTACATGCTAAATGAAGACGAGGTTAATGGGGCCCATGATGATGATGGGTGAGTTCTTTCATACTTTTATAGTGTGATGTCGCACCTTCAATTTAGTAACAATTTGCACATGACAGTGTTCTTGGTGCCATTATTCATTTGATGTTACAAGAAAGATCAGCCCATCACTTGATTGCAGCACAGATATGAAAGGGTTAATACTGTAGTGATGTGTTTTTAATGAGTGGATTGTCAATTCTGTTCACAGATGATGGCCAGTAATGAACATAAATAACGTAAGTCTGGGTCTGTGTTTGTAAAACAATTCAGTCTAGACTTAATTCATGCATATAGTTTATATTGGGACTGTAATCTCCAGTCTTAAGAGCTGAATTTACGAAGCCCGTTTTTCTTAATTCTGTGTTTAAGCATTGTAAATGTCTGTAGATATACATGTGTAAATTATAAACACGTTTTTAAGCATTGTAAATGTTTGTAGATGCACATGTGTAAAACATAAACAGGTGTTTCAGCATTGTAAATGTTTATAGATACACATGTGTAAAACATAAACAGGTGTTTAAGCATTGTAAATGTTTATAGATACACATGTGTAAAACATAAACAGGTGTTTAAGCATTGTAAATGTTTGTAGATATACATGTGTAAAACATAAACATGTGTTTAAGCATTGTAAATGTTTGTAGATATACATGTGTAAAACATAAACATGTGTTTAAGCATTGTAAATGTTTGTAGATACACATGAGTAAATCATAAACATGTGTTTAAGCATTGTAAATGTCTGTAGATATACAAGTGTAAATTATAAACACGTTTTTAAGCATTGTAAATGTTTGTAGATGCACATGTGTAAATCATAAACAGGTGTTTCAGCATTGTAAATGTTTATAGATACACATGTGTAAAACATAAACAGGTGTTTAAGCATTGTAAATGTTTATAGATACACATGTGTAAAACATAAACAGGTGTTTAAGCATTGTAAATGTTTATATATACACATGTGTAAAACATAAACAGGTGTTTATGCATTGTAAATGTTTGTAAATATACATGTGTAAATCATAAACACGTGTTTAAGCATTGTAAATGTTTATAGATACACATGTGTAAAACATAAACAGGTGTTTAAGCATTGTAAATGTTTATAGATACACATGTGTAAATCATAAACACGTGTTTAAGCATTGTAAATGTTTATAGATACACATGTGTAAAACATAAACAGGTGTTTAAGCATTGTAAATATTTATAGATACACATGTGTAAAACATAAACAGGTGTTTAAGCATTGTAAATGTTTGTAAATATACATGTGTAAATCATAAACACATTTTTAAGCATTGTAAATGTTTATAGATACACATGTGTAAAACATAAACAGGTGTTTAAGCATTGTAAATGTTTGTAGATGCACATGTGTAAAACATAAATAGGTGTTTAAGCATTGTAAATGTTTGTAAATATACATGTGTAAATCATAAACACATTTTTAAGCATTGTAAATGTTTACAGATGCACATGTGTAAAACAAACAGGTGTTAAAGCATTG
>JAECMU010189834.1:374-11032 GCA_016106625.1 Dracogyra subfuscus
GCTTTTTTTAAATATAATTTAATATATATGCCATTGATTTCTGACATTATTATATTTACTCAACATAGAGATATATCTCTGCAATCTATTTTGGAACCCCCTTTTCAAAATCTTATTTGTTTCTTATAAAGAGACCACAGAACAACTAAGACTAATATGAGACTATAATGATGTCTTCAGTATCGACTTTTCTGATATAGCATAGGGAAAAATACATGCAATTTTTAGCCGGCTGCCATTTTGCTTTTTTATGGAATATTCTTAAAGAGGGGTGAAAACCTCCAAAGTATGTTACATAATTAACATAAAATCAATGATCTTTAGTGGTATATTTAAACAAACAACAAATATTTTTTTTTAATTTATATGACGTCACCATGTTTGCTTTTATATATAACATGATATCACGTTGCTAGATTAAGTCATATCCTTTCACCCCTCTTGGAGAATATTCCATAAAAAGTCAAAATGGCAGCCAGCCCAAAATTACATCCTTTTTGCCCTATGCGATCTCAGCGAAGTCGATATTGGTGACATAATTATCATCTAGTATGTGGAATCTGTGTCATTGCACTGGTTTTCCCTAGAGTTCTGTCTGGGAAAAATTTGAGTAGTGTAACAACAAATAAAAGTAGAAGAGCAATTTTTGGCAGTTCAGTTGTTAAGATTTTGGTTCGGACAGTAATATTAATAAAAGACCACTAAAAATAGTAAAGAAAAGTTTGTTTTATTTAACGATGCCACTAGAGCACATACATTTTTTTTATCTTACCATCGTCAAACATATGGTCATTCTGACACTGTTTTTAAAGAGGAAACCTTTTTTTAACGGCTGAGCTTAATTTAGTGAGCACTCATTTGAAGCGTAGAAATACTATTTTTAAAAAACACCACCAAGCTATTTGGATAACAACTGTGACTTTTACTGTCTGTTTATAAATATTGATATGCTTTAGAACGAATGTTTATACTCGCCGAAAGTGGTTCACCCATGTTACTACGTAACATAATTAAATTATGAGAACATGCATGACATTGTCATCGATGATGTAAGGGGGGTAACTCTAAAAACTGTTCATCTTCATAAATCAAGATGGCCACCGAAGCTCTTCGAGCAGAAAATCCAGATTCTTTAGAAGCTCTTAACCGAGAAGCAGAGGACCTAAAATCTAAGTTGGAAGAGGAAAAGGACAAACTAAACGATGTAGACAGTAAGCGCATTCTTTAGCGTCCTTTGTCTTTTTGTTTTCTTTTAATAATGAAATAAAATTAATAGTGATTTTACCAAAACAATAATTACAATAGCTCCAGAACTGTCAGTGTCACTCGAGTCACTGACTCAGTGACTGTGCCCAAATATTTCACTCTATAGATATTACGATCAATTCATAACTGTATCCTAAAAAACCGTGAAACTGGCTACCCCATGGTCTATTTATGATTGACTTCTTTTTTAAGGAATCTGCATAAGATTGAACACTGGCATTAAAATACTGTTGTTGAATTCAGAAAACCTTCCCAAGCGGCAGTTTTAAATAAAAGATAATAATGCTGTCAGAATTATTCACTGCAGTAATAATATGCTAAAACATGACATCTCAACTTTACTTTCATAAGCTTCTATGCTGGAATAAACCGATTTATATTAAATTGAAAACATTGGGCCACATTCGATTATAAATGCTTTTTTTCTGGTATCTGTAATTGGACAGTTCAGGGAAGACTTTTCACCACTCTCAGATTTGCGATGGCAATGAAATGCTGTCGCAAATCAATTTTACGATAGCTTTTGCGACAGCATTGCCAATTGCCGTCGCGAATTTCGAGGGCTGATGTACAATATTACAAAATAACATGGGGGAAAAATACAGCCAGAAGGCTTACCATTAAACATACATATTGTTTTAATTCTTCATTATTTCCTATAAGTGAACATGTGAACCATAACATGTGTCACAATTAGGAACTATAGTGGACCATGATCAATGAACTCTCACCCGGAAGTAATCTGTGTAGTGAGACCAAATGTATAAACAACAGCCATTTTGCACTGGCACTATATTAAATGGTGTGTAATATTAAACAAATCTAAACTTTAGGCTAAACAAACAATAGTTTCACACCATTTTTATTGTCAAAGTCTCATCTGCTTTGTAAATTCATTGCATACGACTTTTGGTAACATCACTTGACAAATGTCACTCTTGAAAAACATTAGACCGGTTTATGGGAGTAGCTGAAGAATTTAACATTAATTTTGTTGGTTGATTTTGACAATTATGTGAAAAAGGTAAAACCTTATTTCATCAAATTGATTGTATATTAGTTTATTACAATGCACGTGTGGAGAAACCATTTCCCATTAATAGGTCAGTTCATGTTTACTCAACTTACATAACTTTTTCTGTAGACAGTCTCTGTCTGTCTGTCTCTATCTCTCTCTTTCTTTCTTTCTCTCTACTCTCTCTCTTTCTCTCTCTCTCTCTCTCTCTCTCTCTCTCTCTCTCTCTCTCTCTCTCTCTCTCTCTCTCTTTCTTTCTCTCCTTTCCCTCCTTCCATTCTACCAAAGTTTCATGAAATAATACAGTCACCAGTCACCTTGTATATATATATATATATGTTCATCACCTACAGTACATGTACATGCACCTACAATATTAATAGTCATAATTTGAAATGTGCTGAGGTTGTGTTAACAAATATTTCATATGTTTCCAGTGTGTGTTCTTGGACAGAGACTGGATAGTCTGCCCCCACTGAACATCAAACCACGGCGTGTGTTGAAAGGTCACCAAGGAAAAGTTCTCTGCATGGACTGGTCGTCTGACAAACGACACATCGTTAGCTCCTCGCAGGTATGGAGATCCTAATTAATTGATACGGTGTTTGAGAAATGTTTGAAAAAAGTCACTAGGTCAGGTCAGGTCATAGGGTTTAACATGCACATTCAGAGCAAGCTGTTGTAGCCAAAAAAAAAAAGCTGTTGTAGCGCACGCCTGTCATGGGTGCAAGTGCTTGCGAAGCAAGCTCTTCCGTCCAAGACAGAAAGTTAGGTGGGGGAGAGGGGGACCACCTGCACTGGCAGGTGCAAGGGAGCACCAGCAGTCCGACCGAAATCGGTAGCAGGTGGGAGTGGGTGGTGGTGCTATGGAATCTTGAATGGAGCATTAATAAGCCAAAGAGAAAAAGATGCGCAGTTTGATGTGAGGAAATTTTGGCACAAATTTTGAACGGTCACTCTAAATTGTAAAAAAAGCATTCGAGCTAGTATAGGTTTTGACTTAGTATATCGAGAGTAGCTCGTTAATTAGACCTAGCCACTACCTCTCACAGAAGCTTATATAGTGATAACCGAGGACATGTCCAATCCTGTCAAATATTTCATCAGTTAACCAAGTTACATGGAATACTAATTATGTTAGTAATTAAAGTGGGTAAATACATGTAAATGTGACGATTTGACAAGTATCTTTAGAGCTTTTTCTGGTAATGATTAATTGTTCTAAATTAGAAGTTAAATCATCAGGTGCCATTTAAGGTATCACCATATTGATACAGTCTTTGCCGGGAAAGGCAAGTGATCACTCCTGTTTCCTTCCACACTCATCTGGAGTGATAATAGAGCTGCACTTTTATTCACCTTGCAATCAATTTGTTTTTAATGAATTTCATTTGAAATGTTTTGATTGCTCACCTGTCATCAAGATAAGTACCAGTCATATATTAAAATTGTGCATGGATGCTACTGGTCTCGTAAAAAATCAGTATACAAAATTATTTTACGTGCGCTGTTTGTTAAGTGTAACGTGCATTATTTTTCACACTCGCCAAATTGAAATTACTTGCGCTGTATGAGCACGATCGCACCTGCGCACCTTAAAAAGCAAGGTCTGATGGGACCTACAAGCTGCGCGGTTGATCCCATTTTTGTGTATGAAACGGTGAGCAGACCTAGCACTGGCTAGTATGTATTGATGTATGAATATCTATACTGAACAAAATATGAAACTTCCGCTAACTTTGCTTGAACATAACTTGATGAAAACAAACAGGGGGAATAATTGTTATATATGTGTTTAAAGAGTGTTCCAAGATGCATCATTTGGTGCAAAAATCTTGGCCATAGGTTAACAGCAACTGGTAGAAATTTTCACCAAGTATGATAGGGGTTAAAAAAAACACCCATCCACTTGATAACAGGTATGACCACCTCTTGAATTGACCACTGCAATGCATCGCAGACGCATAGAATTGGCTAAAGTGTTGATTTCTGCCTGTGGAATATTGTTCCATTCCTGAATGAGCGCTTGACGACGTTTCTTGATGTTAGTGGGTGGTTGGGACGACACCTCAATCGTCTGTCCAGGCTATCCCAGACATGCTCGATGGGGTTGAGATCAGGACGTTCAAAGTTATTTGTCCTAAGAAAATTTACAGTGTGTCTAGCTGTATGAGAGGTGGCATTATCATACTGAAAAATAGATGTTGGCGTTGTTATGGAACAGAGGAATGATGTGATGAGCGAGAATGTCATCGCGGTAACGTTGAGCATTTAAACTGCCATCAATGATTACTAGTGGTGAACGATAACCATGGGCAATGGCTGCCCAGACCATGACAGAACACCCAGTCCCGAAACAATCTCGTTCAAGAACATAACAGATAGCAAAGCGTTCATTTCTCCTACGGTAGATGCGCACCCTGCCATCATCACTTGATTAAACTTCTTTCTTTGTTTTTCTTTTTTTTAACACCACTATTATTTATCAATAAATCCTGTTTTAACAGTCAATGCGTAAGCAATATTAACTGTCGGTAGGCTACCTTGACATGGGCTTAATTAGTCCTGAAAAGTTTATCAATTAAGACTTGGTCTACAAATAAAGACGACCAATTGATCGTGTCGGCATTCAACCAGGTCAAATGATTAGTGTTATAACAGGTAAAGGGTCTCACTGAAATTGGGTAAATGGCCGCTTGTAATTCAATTATTTTTACAAAATATCATTAACAAATAGAGTATGGTGGTTTTGAATGTGGTTGAATAAAGTACATTTAGTGACAAACCAAATTCTTTTTGTTCAGGTTATGCGTTGTCAGTGTTATAACAGGTAAAGGGTCTCACTGAAATTGGGTAAATGGCCGCTTGTAAGCATTATATTATATAACGAGGTGTTAATCTTTGTAATTCAGTATTGTATTGTAATTCATCCTCAATGTCTTTACTTCCCCGAAATCCAAAACGCCCAGTTTGCCAAATCCATGCAAAAGTAAAATTGAAAACGAGGCAGAAAATACGTCAGTTGACAAGGATACTCCTAAAACACGAAAGCGTGGTGAAGAAATAGAGGAGGTCTTTCTTAAAAGGGTGAGCGATACAGTTAGCAAACATTCAAATTCCAGACAAGTTGGTAATTAACTGGGACCAGACTGGAGACAGTGGAGTATCACTCATTCCTGGGGGTGATTTGACCATGGAAGAGAGAGGCGCTAAACAGGTGACAATATCGGGTGTTGATGACAAACAACAGATCACAATTTTGTTGGCGATCACCAAAAGTGGAGACATGTTACCACCTCAAGTCATCTACGCGAAAATAAAGTATTTTACAGTATACCGTACAAGTTTTTTTCAACAATAGTATATTTTTGTTATTTCCAGAACATTTATTTTTATGTGTACGTCAAACCAAATTGTCATTACTAGTCAAATTTTACAATTTAGCTAAATTTACAGACCTTATGTTAATTCCACACTCTACTCTTGTTTTTTTTTTTAATTTTCAGACCCTATGCTAATTCCGCACCCTACTTTTAACTGATTTTAGAGAAAATTGTCCAGACCCTATGTTTACTCAGCCCCAATGTTTATTGACCACGCTGACGTCCATGACGTGGCAAGTCGTTAGTGCTTCCTGTCATTTGAGCACTCAATTGCCCGTTCGCGTAAATTATTGGGTATTCTTAGCATACTAAAAATGGTACAATGTAAAACATTTTAATTGTTTTACAAATTTTGAAGCGTTTTTTGGACATGTTGAACCATGCATGCATGTGCAGATTGAATTTCACATTGTCGACAATTAACAGTGCAAAAATAATCAATAAAATTCATGAATCCTGATAATATAGCTCACGGCTGATACTACCTATATCATTTCATTGCACAATGAATTCTTTAACACAACAAATACTACATGTACAAATTGGAAGTTTCTTTTTTTGTTCAGTATATATATTGTATGTCTGTCGAGGTTGACTGTTACATGCATACATACGCACGTATGTTTGTTTATCTTGGCTTCATGTAAAATACTCCAATTTCATTGGTTCTTTATACCCTGTGTGGGCTAAGTCAAATCTCTTATACCCTCTCTGTAACACTGGACTGTTGTTATTGTATCAATGTGTCATGAAAAATTTTGTCTATTGCAAACATAAATAAAACATGGCTGTCAAACGATTTGCCAACCAGTCTGAAAATGAAATTGAAGAAAAGCGAGCATACCATTGTAATAATGTAGCTAATTTTGAATTTGAATGACTTCACTTTCAAGCCTTGAAATAAGCAGCCGGTCACAGTCATTGTCCGGTACAAATTTGTAACTTGTCAGTATCAGTGTCAATTACGCCAGTCTCCATGTCCGAAGCTCACGTTGTAGTAAAAGCCGGTTGTTTTGGCATCGAATACACTTAATGGACCGATTAAAAAATAATTGATTACAAATGGAAAAAACAGTGTACCAGTGGGATTCGAACCGGTTCGCGGGGCACTTGACAGTCCAACACAAAGTTCATCTACAGTGAAGTACCTGTGTAGTAGGACTTTTCATAGTCTTGATTTTGCAGGAACTTAAATTGTAAACAGTGATGTCACGCATATTAGTAATTGACCTTTCATACTTAGCGTATACTTCCTGTGGCGTTTTCATTTAATTGTTGCTATTCAAATTGCCTCGTGGTAAACAGTTAAAGGATGTTAAACAAAATAACTTCAGTTTGTGCTGTAAAAGAACAGACAGGTACCGATAATGACAAATCAAGTGTCCCTGTTCCCAGTATCCACGGCGGGCAGCCACCGATTAAATCGTCTCCCCAAAATTTCCAAACGAATATCCCGCAGAGTAGTATCTTAAAATCTAGCACTGAACTAAAATGGTAAAATGAGGATTTAATTAATACAAATGCCACTTTGTGGCTACAGTTTAAAGAAAGCACTTATGATGTGCTCGCTCTGCAAACAATTTCAAAAGGAAATGCAGTATAATCACGATTTTTCGGATGCATGGATCAAAGGTTCCACAAATCTGCATGTGTAAAATGCTAAAGATCACTCGGCAACCACAAATATAGAATATTACCACGAACAAGACACTTATGACATAGAGTCTGAGTCGGATCATCATGAACTGAAAGTTAAACAATAATAAATGTCATCATTTGGTAACTACTGCCTTAATTACTGCATTGGCTGTTTAGTAATTAAATATATCAATTATTAAACAACATAAAACATAATTTATTTCATTTGTATTTACAATGTTTTGTGACAGGTACAATTTCTTTTATGTCAGGCACAAATTGGTTAGTACAGGACATTGTGTCAGGTACACCTTTTTTTTTATTTCAAGGAATGCACTTTACATCTCCTTACAATAACACTAAACTGGGTACATGATGTTGCCATTGAATTTTTATTTGTTATTAATGCACCTGGATGTGTTTGAAGATAGTTTTGTAATTAAACATGTCAGCAAGATGTATTTTTTTATAGGGTTTATGGATTTTTATACCCTCTGTATGCTCTTGTTCCTGTCGTGATGCTTCTACAATTTATAATGTATGTATGACCTATAATGTCAGTGTATGTGATAATAAGGCTTGGTGCTAAAAGTCGTCAATATTAAATTTCCAGTGAGCAAAGAATCATAAAGTTTAATATACACATACCGGTACAGTCTTAATCTGAGGCCACTGACCTTTACTTTGATTATTTGGGAGTTCAAGAAAGAAAGAAAGAAATACTTTACGTAACGACACACTCAACACATTTTATTTATGGTTATATGACGTCAGGCATATGGTTAAGGACCACACAGATTTTAAGAGGAAACCCACTGTCGCCACTTCATGGGCTACTCTTTATGTCGATTAACAGCAAGGGATCTTTTATTTGTGCTTCCCACAGACAGGATAGCACAAACCATGACCTTTGTTTAACCAGTTTTGGATCACTGGTCGGTGCAAGTGGTTTATACCTACCCACTGAGCTTTGCGGAGCACTCACTCAGGGTTTGGAGTCGGTATCTGGATTAAAAATCCCATGCCTCGACTGGGATCTGAACCCAGTACCTACCAGCCTGTAGACCGATGGCTAGCCACCAAGGCCAGTTGGGAGTTCACTGACACTGAAAAAAGTGATGATAGCATTAAGTTATAAATGTATGTTTACGACTAGTACAGAGGCTGCCAGAAGAAGCCTAACACCCCCCAACCAGTATCTGAAACTCGTATGTGCCAGTCTTGGATAGGGTCGTCTCGTTTTTTCTCACAGTGTTTGTGCTAGACATTAACATGTAAGTTTAATGTTATAAGTAATCCAAAAAATAAAAAAGACTCAAATTAAAGGTTTCTGGTTTTAATTTAAGAAAATCACGGCTAGCTCTGGGTCAGCAGAACATTTGGCCAAAATATCTATTAAACTTCAAAAATAGCACAAACCCAGTTATTTTGTAATAAAACATCAATTATTACATTTTTCACAAAATTAAAATAACATTTGCCACTTGTTTTTTAAATTAGTAATTAGCTAAATTAGCTAGCCCTGAAAATATATAAGTGTATTTTTTTTTAACGCAGTATATCATGGGAACTCCTTGGATGTTGAAAAGTGACAGTCAGTTACATGGAGTGCACTCTAGCAGCCATATTCTCACATCTAAAAGGATATAGCTCCAGGACACTCAAGCTGACATGCATGTGTGTTTCCTGTCAGGATGTACCACAGATTTCATGACATCAGGAAACAGAATACATGTCATTCTGGTCTGAAAAGAAAACTGAAACAAACAAAGGCTTGCTGGATTAAATTAACAAATAGATACAATCATATGCCGACCGGCCTTGGTGGCGTAGTGGTTAGGCCATCGGTCTACAGGCTGGTAGGTACTGGGTTCGGATCCCAGTCGAGGCATGGGATTTTTCATCCTGATACCGACTCCAAACCCTGAGTGAGTGCTCCGAAAGGCTCATTGGGTAGGTGTAAAACGCTTGCACCGACCAGTGATCCATAACTGGTTCAACAAAGGCCATGGTTTGTGCTATCCTGCCTGTGGGAAGCACAAATAAAAGATTCCTTGCTGCTAATCGGAAAGAGTAGCTCATGAAGTGGCGACGGCGGGTTTCCTCTCAGAATCTGTGGTCCTTAATCATACGTCTGATGCCATATAACCGTAAATAAAATGTGTTGAGTGCATCATTAAATAAAGCATTTCTTTCTTTCTTTCCAATCATATGCCATGACTGAAAATGTTTTAAAAAACTATACTGAACAAAAAAAAGAAACTTCCGATTTGTACATATAGTATTTGGTGTGTTAAAGAATTCATTGTGTAATGAAATTATATAGGTAGTATTAGCCTTAATCTGTATTATCAGGATTCATGAATTTATCAATTATTTTTGCACTGTTAATTGTTGACACCATGAAATTCAATTTGCACGTGCATGCATGGCTCAACATGTCTCGTGTAGTATTTGGTCAATTTGTTTTACTTGTCTTACTGACATTGTTGTCAAGTGAATGAAAACGCCTCAAAATTTGTAAAATAATTATTTGTTTTTTACATTGTAGCATTTTTAGTATGCTAAGAATACCCAATAATTTATGAGAATGGGTGATTGGCATGCTTGATGCTGGCATGTCGACAGAAGACGTTGCAAGGCATGTTGGGAGTTCTAGTCGAGTGATAAGAAATCTTCGCGTAAGATTTCCAACGACAGGTAGCACCAACGACTTACAGCGTGTTACAACGCGTGGTCAAGACCGCTGTATCATGAACACACATTTGCACAATCGATTCTAAACTGCTACTGCTGCTAACACACCTGAGCTTCATAATAACAAAATCAGTGGGCAAACTGTTTTAACGCAACGTCAATGTCTAAATCGTCTTAATTGGGCACGTGTACATACTCGTTGAATATGGTGACGTGGAATACCGTTTTTTTCCCGGATGAATCCAGATTTTCTTTACAACGTGGTGATGGCAGGGTGCACGTCTACTGTAGGAGAAATGAACACTATGCTGACTGTTGTGTTCTTGAATGAGATCGTTTCGGGGGTGGGGGTTTTGTCATGATCTGGACAGCCATTGCCCATGGCCATCATTCACCACTAGTCGTTGTTGGTGGCAATTTAAATGCTCAACGTTACCGCGATGACGTTCTCGCTCATCACGTCATTCCTCTGTTCCATAACAATGCCAACATCTCGATTTTTCAGCATGCTAATGCCACCTCTCATACAGCTAGAGACACTGTAAATTTTCTTAGGACAAATAACATTGATTTCATTGATGACTGGCCCAATAAAGGTCCTGATCTCAACCCCATCGAGCATGTCTGGGATAGCCTGGACAGACGATTGAGGTGTCGTT
>JAECMU010189847.1:0-18944 GCA_016106625.1 Dracogyra subfuscus
CGTCCGGTTTTGAGGGGATTCCGGTTTAGAGGGGGTCCGGTGTTGAGGGGTTTCACTGTATATAGATATATTTTTAATGTCTTAAAACTGGAAACTACTACAAAGAATCATGAAAATAACTGTTTATAAATTTCTCTGATTCAGCTGATTATCAACTTTAATAAAACATCAGTCAGACTGGTTTGTTCAGTACATGAACCATTACAATATGTATGTATCTGGAGATAACTGGTGAATAAATGAAAACATCAATTTTAATTGTGCATTTTGTAACAAAAATATGATTACCATAGGGTTTTCTTTTAGTGTTCTCTGTAGCATCTTTATTTTTTTAACAAACAATAGGTATTCTGACTTTAAAACAGTTTAATGTAAATGATACTAACATGCAATGATTGGGCTTATAAAAATGTATGTGTATTAAGCAAACATAAAGCTAACAAATATTTTTCATGTTACTGTTTAAAATGTCAGTCATTACAACTGCCCCTATTTCCAATGGGTTTTAATTAATTAGCACTGTGTGAAGTAATTAAATTAATTACTCCCAGTCTGCTACAAGTAGAGATACACATCCTTTTAATACAACAGGTACAAAGTGATCAGGTGACAACTCCCATTCTCCTATAGACATTTAATAGCCCCAGGTTACAAACATCAAAATTAATATAATAATTTTGTTTAATTTTTTAATACTTCCAAACTATTAATTGATCATATGTATTTAAAAACTTTAAAATTTGCCTTGACATAACAATCTAGTTTATTGATAACAGAGGGATACCACAAGTATATGATAACAGAGGGATACCACAAGTATATTTTAATTTAGAACTACTAATTATTACATTTAAATGTAAACAACACTACCAAACCTTTATGAGACAAAATAACTATAATCAGCACTAGTTTGAACTTTTAGTATACATGTAGTTGTATTCACTAAATGAAATGTCTATGCACATGCATTAACATGTACATAAAGAGAATGCCGCCATTTTTTTATTTTTTTAAAATCCAACAATGATTGTAATTCATGGTTTTTAAATGAAAAACATGAACTGTTAAAATAAAACAAATAGGTGCTACATGTAGTCAGATACTTACCAAGTTAGTTTTCCTGTATGATAGACTTGTTCCACAGACATGAGGTATAGTGTTAACTAAACACATGTGCACAAAGAAAATGTCCAGTTGCTGCCATTTTGGTTTTCTTCTTTATTTCCTCCTTCTGGCACACAGTGGTGTCTGAATTAAGTCCTTTTGAAGTTGCATCATACTGCCTAAGATGGCAAGGCTATTATTTTGCAACTCTCATTATAATCCCTTATTCTATCTGAATTCTTGATGTCATTGTTGTTGTCTGTTTTTCTTGTGGGTTTTTTTTTTTCTTTATTATTATTATTAAAACAAAAATTAGTTACCTTTTTTTATATGTAAATACAAATTACCATTAATAGATAAAATAAATCCATACTGTAATATACATTGAAATGGAGCTCACCTCCACACACTCTCTGACCTGTAACTACAATTTTACAGATATTAATTGTGACAGGTGGTGAGTCTGGAGTGTCTATTTAAGTGAGGAGGTAGCATGGGATAATTATAATCATATAGCATCACGTGTATTAATATTAATAAAAAAATTTATTATTATTTGAAAAACTATCAAATTCTGTTACATGTATGTTTAGTTGTTTAGCCACTGTTCCCAATGAATTTCATAAATAACCATGAAAATGTTTTGGACTTAGTTTTTTCCCTGTTTATTTGGAACACATCATTTCCTTTGCAAAATGACTATCTCCAAACTAATAGTTCACTTATAGAAACAAACAAAAAATGTCTTAATTCCAGTTCACTTATACCACTGATAAACCACTTATAGGTGAAATATATGTGGAGTATCAGTGATGTATCAGTTAATTCATTCTTTTCACTTACACTTATAAACACTGATACTTCACTTATACCAATATATAGGTAACTTATAGGCCATTTATAAGTGGCGTGTAAGTAAAAGTATATTCCACTTATAAGTTTGTATAAGTTATTTCTGTAAGAGATGTTTTACATTTTTAATAGTAATCTGATCATTATATTATAGATGTATCACACTGTTTAGGAAGACACTAAAGACATTTATAGAGCTGCTACCTATATTGTTAAATTAGTTGCTGGTAGGATAGGGGCAGTGTTTATGCCAGAAATAAATATTTGGGTATGGCACTATGAAATTGAATGCAACTAATCACCAAGGGTGGGGGATGGGGAGCTTCCCATAGAAATAATATGGGTTACGTTTGAGGATATAGGGTTAAGAAAAGCATACAGTAATGATAAGACTAATTGGTTTTTTTTTAAACTTAAAATAATAAAATCTGCACAAAAAATTGGGTATGGTACCATACCCATTTACACTCTGGCAGAAACCCTGACCAGGGGTGGTAGTTGGCAAAGCCACTTGTAAGAATTTAAAGGAAGAGATCAATATATCATTTTGATGAATCTGTGTCCCTTATGATAAAATATTATTGGTAAATACATGTACATACAGAGTGGTTGCATGTGACGTCACAGATCGGCTATCCGCCATTTTGGAGACAACCATTCTTTGTTTTCAATAGCCGAAGCGTGTTATATGAACAGCGTTACAACACCTACGGTGAAGGGGAACTATTGTAATGTTGAGGGTTGTCACAATCAAATAAAGGCAGAATGAATGAATGAATTAATTAATTAATTAATTAATGTTTAACGAGACCCTAGCACGAAAAGTACATCGGCTATTGGGTGTCAAACTATGGTAATGGAAATAAATAAGGAGATGATCAACATCAATAGAAAAATTTAAGATATAAATAAAAACAGTGTAAATACAAATACAAATATCACGGATAATATCACAGTGTAAATACAAATACAAATATCACAGATACGGACTTTTATTCTAAACTTTAATTTGTGCTGTATTGGCCATTCTCTATGAGAATGTTACACCCATGCACCACAGTGAGGTTACAGCACATGCAGGGGAGATCAAAGACAGACAATTAAAATGAGGAACATTACTACAGCCTACCAGCTGTTATTTTAAACCAAGGGAAAGAATGTGAACATCTCAGTTCTGAGCGACGGTGATTGTGGTTTTCAAAGTTGAACCAGAACATGGACGGCAAAAATTTATCAAATGATCGCATTTGTTCAGAACATTTTATAAATAGTAAGTATACAGTATATGCAATACTTTTGTTTAATTTTGGGAAATATACCACCCGGTCCCTACCCTATTATATTGATATATAATAGAGAGGGAACCTAACCATATACATTTAATTATTTATTATTTTGTTTTAAAAAAACACCCCCAGAAAAAAGACCTAGTCATTTGCAAGTTAAGAAATATGTTCATGTCAGTTAGAGCTGTACTTAGGGGTTAGGGGGCAGTCCTTTTAAAATTATTATTTGAACCCACACTATCTAGTTCTGGGCTAGGTACATCGATTGCCCTTGATAATGTTATCTGGTACATGATCCCTGCTACATGCACTGGGGCTCAAAAGAATAATAACCACTTGTTTTTGGAATGATTTCAATTTATTTATTAACATCCAATGCATATAAATGATATACATACACACACATAATATGAACAAAGCTTCATGTAGGCCTGCATGAAGCACATTAAATTAGTATTGGAAATAGGGGGGGGGGGGGGTGATATACACATACACACACACCTTTCAGCCTATTAGATAATGTATTTTGAAGTAAAAGAAATCCAAACAAAACAATTATATAAAAAAAAAACAATGCACAAGTTCATATACATGTTTAACTTGTCTATCTTTGAGAGACATTTCTGAGTTTGCTGCACTTTTTAAGATGTTATAGACTAACTGGTCATTTTAATATTTGTACTAGGTTAAATTTCATCTTTTCCCCAAAAATATTGCTTTTTCATACATACGAAATCCAGTTTTGTCTTCTTAGAAATATTAAGACGACCAAAATTAATTGTATAAATATTTTATTACAATGCAACAAATTCAGGAATGTCACTTTAACATCCCCTACTCATCAGGGCAAATAAATTTTCTTTTTTTCTTACTTTTAGTTTTTATTAATTTTCTGTATCATAGTACTCTACATATCCTAAAATTAGTGTTGGGAATCAGTTTATATATCAACTTTTAATTATGTTATGAACTCAAGAATTTGCACATGTATACTAATGTTCACCAGGACAGACCAAACAAATTGAAAATTTTACATTTAATATTACTTTTGTTTATGTGAAAATGAAAACACCAGCCCCGTCATATAAAATGGAGGATATATTAGTTATTTTGAGTTTCCTAAAAAAAATAAAAAATTGCCAAGACTCTTAACATTTTTGGGGCAGCGTGCAGCATAGCCAAGTGGTACAGTGCCCACCTGATGCGCGGTCGGTCTAGGATCGATCCCCGTCAGCTAACCACTTGGGTTTTTTCTCGACATAACTATATGTCCGACGCCGATATAACCGTAATTTAAATTTGTTGAGTGCGTCGTTAAACAAAAATCAAAATCAAAAAAACTTTTGGGGCAGTTTAAGCATTTTTAGTGCACATTTATTGGGTGATTAAAGATGATTAAAAAAAAAATGAAATAAAAATAAATGTAATTAATGTGCTTGCTGCAATAAATATATTCTGAAAGTATTTTACAAAGTGGTTTTAGAATTAATTATTGAAAAAGGCTCGTTTAATCTCAAATTTGATTTTGTATATTAATAACATAAAGCGGGCAGCGTGGCCCAGTGGTACAGTGCCCGCCTGATGCGCGGTCGGTCTAGGATCGATCCCCGTCAGCTGACCACTGGGGTTTTTTCTCGACATAACCATATGTCCGACGCCGATATAACCGTAATTAAAATGTGTTGAGTGCGTCGTTAAACAAACCAAAAAAAAAAATAATAAAAAAAATAATTAATAACATAATACATTTTCACAAAAAAAGGCAGACTTAATGTACCAAAAACCCAGTCCAGACTGGATACCAACAGTTGATATATCAAAAGCTGCAAAGGGAAAACCAGATTCAAAGTCACCTGCTGCTAACAAACGGTATCAGAGAAAAGTTGACAGAACAGAGAAATGTGATGCAGCTAACATTTTGCTAGAACTAAACACAATGTTTGAAACAGATGTACATGATGATTCAGATTGTGTTTCGGATGCTGAAACAGGTACTGCTATTCAGATTGATGTTGACCAGCCACTCTTTTTAGCCATGCATGAACAATTACAATCACTTAGGACTGAAAATGTAACATTAAGTCGACAAATCTGTAGTGCATCATCACAGTTCAAGGTATTTGAATTCAAAGGAGATGATGAAAAAGTGAAGTACTTTACAGGCCTGCCAAAATTTACTCTATTATTTTCCATTTCTTGGAACCATGTTTACCAATGAAGCAGTCATTGGATAAATTTCAGATTTTGATCTTGTGTTTAATGCATTTTAGACTGATTTGTCTTTACAGTTATTAATTGACCTATCAATTTTAATGTGTCACAAAGCACAGTTGCTGGATACTTTGCAGAAACAATTTCTGTGATGTACAGTACATAAAAATGAAGCCCCGTTTCTTGGCCAGAACGTGATGAATTAATTAAAACAATGCCAATGCAATTTCGTAAAAGATTTGGTACCAATCATTATATAGACTGTTCTGAAATTTGTATTGATAGACCTTCAAATGTCCTAGCAAGAGCCCAAACCTGGTCCAGCTATAAACATAATAACACTGCAAAATATTTAATTGGTATCACCCTCCAAGGGTCCATATCATTCATATCATTAGGATGGGGAGGTCGTGTAAGCGATAAATATATCACTGAAAACTGTTCCTTTCTGTCACGTCTTTCCTGGTGATATCATTATGGTAGATTGAGGTTTTGATATATCTGACACACTAGGGAGTGTATGTGCTGACCGGCAGAACATCATGTACTGTAAAAGTAAATATTTCTAATATTTGCTCATTTCACACAAAGAATTTTGAGTGGCAGACTTTAACCACAGACCAGACAATACAGCACTAGTTGGGATATGGTACAAGTGAAGAAAATGTGTCTGAGGTATGTTGTATTTGCATATTCAGATTCTTTTGTCTTAGTGAATTTGTTTTTACAAATTGAGGCAATTTCATACATTCTCTGCAAAACCATTTTCCCCTCGGCACTTTCTCCATTCCAATACACATATAATGAAACCACTGAATGTCACAATTTTCGTTGTCACAGCAGATCATGAACCCAAATTCAACTTGATCACAGTAGTACCATGTTTCTTCAGATGAACTGCATTAGTCGCGTGTGTCGGTTGTATTTGATGGTCTTAAAGCATTGTTGGTTGTCATTCTTAAATAGTATTTACCCACCAGTTGAGGTAAAATTGCCCTCTGAAATAGAGAGAGTGTTTTGCTACAAATAACCTGCCACAACTCTGGATCAATAGTGATCAGTTCCACATGAAGATCACATTTTGTCCATACAACAAAAAAACATGTCCCCATTGTTGGTACTCCCAACTGAGCCTGGACCTGGTAGAAGTAGGCATGATCTCTCTTCAGTTGTATAATGCCATTGTTGGTTTTTTCTAAGAACTTTTGGTCAAGGCATTTGTCCAAGGAATTCTCTTGGACTGAAAATGGACTTTTTTTTTTCTAAACAGAACTTCCCACAATAGTCCAAGGTGTGGGAAGTCTGTGCAAATAACAAAACCACTATCCTCAATTTTCAAGTTTTCATGAAATGCGGCCATTTTCTCAAGAAGGTCTGTCTTGCAGTTTTTTCATGCTTGCATCCCCACCGAGTAGCTTTGTTAGAAAATGATGACAATTCTAGATAACATATGGTCTTCACCAGGCTTTTAGCTGGATTCAAAACATTAATTGGTGTTACATGCAGACTTGGCAATCTTTAGATCCTTTGCTTGGTCAGGACTTTAACCACAAGTAACTTTGTGCATTCTATGTTCACAGAGCTGTCATCTTTCAAGTTTGTTAACATCTGGGGAAACAATGATGTGATAGGTTTTGGAATATACCAGTTTGAGTACAGCTCAATTGTAGCTAACAGAACTGGTTTTGTTTCTGTCAAGTGCAGTTCTTTGAAGAACGTGTCCAGTTCATGTGGTGACGGTGGAAGAATATTTGGAGAAACCGCAGAAGTCGATGCATGTGAAGTTATCTGATTAATATTGTTGTCTAATTTTCTTTTTAATCCTTTTGCTGAGGTAAAATTAATGTTGTCGGTAAGCTGGCATGTTTTCTATCTGCAAACGTGACAAATGATCAGCAACAGAATTATTAACTCCTGAAATATGTGCAGCCAATACAGTAAAACAGTTTTTTGCTGCACAACAAGTAAGTTGTCTCATTAAGGTCATTATAAGAGGTGAATGTGATCTATCCCTTTGAAGAGTATCTACTATATACTTAAATTGTCACAGTGAAAAAGAATCTGTTTTGTTGCCCACGATTTCCCCCATATAATTGCAGCAAGTACAATAGGGCACAATTCCATAAAAGCCATTGAAATGGTATATTCACCTTTAACTGGGCTAGAATATCTGGAGACCACTTCTCAGAAAACCACAAACCATTAAAATAACCAATAAATCCTATGGTTGAAGAGGCATCTGTATTTAGCTGCATATCTGCAGCATTTGTTAGTTGGCTGTCATAGAACACTGATACTCCATTCCAGTTACTCAAAAACCTCAGCCACATAGTAATATCCAGACGACATTCATTATTCAGTTTCACTTAACGATACAATTTGCTAACTGTAGTTAACAGTGTAATCAGATGAGATACAAATGGAACAACCTTGTAAAATAACCTGAGAAGCAAAGTTGAGATGTCCTAGTAGCTGTAGTAACTAAGGTCAGTGTCTAAGATTGGCCCTATTGATTTCTTCTCAGATAAAGGGATGTCTAGACGGTGAAATATTGTAGAAACTATGGCCATGGTACGTTCAGCACATGCTTGCGGACTGTCAATAGTAAAAAAATCATCAAGCAGATGCAGTATAACTGGAACTTGGTAATTGTTCAATGCAATCAAACATATAGCCTGTGAGAGATAATCAAATAAATTTGGTGATGATCTTGATCCAAACACTAATCTGTGATAAAAGTAAAATTGTTCCTTCCATTTGATGCCAAATATATGCCACTGTTCTTTGCGTATGGGACACAATTTAAATGCATCACAAAAGTTAAATTTACATAATAAAGCACCCTTTCCCTTCTGCTGTATAATTTTTATAGAATCATCAATGTTTACAAAACTTTAGGCTGCACTGTTTCTTATCAATAGAATCATTAATGCTATCACACTGTAAATCATTGTATGGAGATGACAGGTCTATTATTAACCTATGTTTGTTAGAATATTTACCAGTAGCAATAACAATAGGACTGACACGTTATGTTGAAAATGGTGGTGTTTTAAAGGGATGTAATAAAACGTTTTTCTTACACTCTTCTTTTATCAGACTTGTTACAATTTCCGACTGTTTTAGTGCTGATTGTAAATTGCCACACACTTTGCTAACCTCTTGTAATTTTGATACTAATGTGTTGAACTCATTCTCAAAGCTGTCACATAAGAATTGTGTTAAGTTTCGGTCAGGATGCATTTTAAGTTCCAGTCTTAATCTGTTAACATTCACAGGTGTTGTAACATCTGGCAGCTTGGCATCTTCTTGTACATGAAATTGATCCATCTGTCATCCCAAATTACCCAGACTGGGTTTTGACTTTGTCAAAGTTACTTTGCATTCAAGTGCATAGTTTGTGGCATTATTACATTTACTACAAATGTTTATGTAAAAACAATTACTTTTGTAGCAACCTTTAACTCCATTAAAGTTGTTGCAGATTTCTTTTCCTTCCCTAAGGAACTTCCTAGGCCTTCCATGGATATCACTGTCAGTACTTCTGTCTCTAGATGGAATATTCCAGTGTTGTGTGGAAGCATTATACTGTTGATCACTGGAGTTATACATTGTGCAGTCAGCTCTTGCTGTAACCAGACTGTAATGTCTTGATCCATATATGACCTTAATAGATGTCTTAAAGCTTCAGCTGCTCTAGAAGCGAACATTTTGTGGTAGTCATAGAAGGTAATTGGGCTGTTGGGAAACTGGATGTGGAGTCTGATAATGATGTTTTCATACAGGTCTAGCTCACGCTGTCTTTGTGGATAGGTTTCAGTCATGCAGCTTTTATATTTGGAAAAAGCAATGATGAATTCTGTTACTGATAATGGTTAAGCTAGTTTTCTGTCTAATTTTTGTCTGTCTGTGTCTGAATGTTTTGCATCAAACTCGAACCATTCCAACAGTAATAGCCGAAGATTTACGTTCTTACATTCTCGAATTGCTCTTTGTAACAATGAGGTTATGGCATCCATGTGTGGTAGCATGTTAGATAGAATTCCATTTGGTGTTGTATTCTTCTTCCACATAGCCATCCCTGCTACTGAGCCATATCTATCCAAGTTTCCTATCTCATCTACAGAACGTGATGTTGATGTTTGAGTGTTGTCATGTTCACCGTATAACCTTCCATATGCTGATGCCAGGTTACCCCCATTGTTAATGTTAAAATCATGTTTTTCCATCAAACTTCCAATTTGCATCTGCATGGTTGACATCATCTATTGTTGACTGTTAATCAGCTGTAGTAGAGGTGCTAAACAGTTTGGGGCTGTCTCTGGATTACCACTGTTATGACTGTGTAGACCACTGATGGAATTGCACTGTAAATGTAAATCTTGGAAAAGCTAGAGAAATATATGCTGCATCATGGAAGAATGAGTGACAGTTCTCGCCATATTCAATTCAGTTTTTAGTTTGTTAGCTGTTCAGTTCTTGTGATTTGTTGCATCGTAATGCAAGCAGTTCTTGTCCGCTTTGGACGAGATGCCATGTTTCTGATATAAATGTCGCCATTAAAAGACTTGATTTCCAAGTTGAAACACTGCTTGTAATATTGAAACACTGCTGGTAGTTTGCTATGATCTGTTGGCCAGTGTCTTGCAAATGAACAAAGAGAAGGGTGCTTGGTACACATCTGATCTGATCTGATCTGCAGGTCTTTATGTGCACATTCAAGCTGTTGTAGCACACGCCTATAGGATGTATACTACCAAATCAAATCCCATAGATGACAATAGTAACATATGTGGCTAAAACTCCTACCTGCAGCGTATCAATCAACATAAATGCCACAGATATAAATACTACCACCCCTCACACTTCAAGTGAACCAGAGAAAATTAGGGGTCAAGCTGCTCGGTTCTGAGATAACGGGTAGCGTCTATGACTACCCTAGTTCCACATAAAATTTGAGTACTGTTTTTTATAGGTACCCCATACATGTTTCAAGCACAATTCTGCTTCACACATTGGTACTAGATGAAATAAAATACCTTTTTTTACCCAGATGAAACTATTATTTTTTACAACCAACACACTCACATTTATAACCAATCACAGGACTTGTGGTGTTCGCCTCCAACTTCAACTCACCGGAAGTTATTTGGTTTAATACTACCTATACTGATAAGATGCATTTTTCAAAAAGTGTCCAGCTATGTGTCTTTATGACAACCAGGGTCTGGTGTATTCTAAAAAACTGACAACCTCACTGAAACTGTTGTTTCTACAGCTAGTGCAGCCTAATATAATGTACACCTCAAAAGGCATATATATTGCACACAATTTTGTACAAATGCAATATGTCATATTAAACAACAAAATGTTTTGAAATAAAACTCCTGAAGATATTTACTTTCAGTTGGGTGTGTGTATATATGTAGAAACAACAAAGATAGTCAGAGTACCTCTATCATTTAAAGAATTCCATTAAAACACATGCACTTAATTGACCCCTAGATTATGAAGACTTTAACAGGCACATCAAAGGAAAATCAGTATTAAAATAATGCCTTGTCTGAGGAAGGAAACACCAACATGACTGTACCTGTATGAAGTAATGACTTAATTTCCTGGACATTAGTGTTGGGAGGAAATTCTGTATGCTGGGTGTGAGTGTCTTCAAGTTACCAGGTGTGGGAATTTCAAATCCATCAGCCATGCTGATTTTCATAATTAATCATAAAAACCATTGCCAGCCACCAATATTCCTGACTATATTTTATTTATAGCCTACTGTAGTTGGAGGTTTTAATAGTTGTGATATCTGGAATTCTCATGCATCTTTCACACACTTATGTTTGATTAATTACTGAAAAAACTATTTCTAAATGACAAAATTATCCGAACATTTATTTTCTTGCATTATTTTCTAATCCAGATGAATACAATATGTATATTGGATGTATTCCAACAATATGTAATCCAGCATTTTATTAAGCTAGTAACATTAGGTAATACAGCTTTAACAATAAAATAAATTATCAACTTAATCCAATGCAGATAATCAAATCTGAAATAAAACTGGTTCTGAATCTAGCATAAACTCAAAATGCACTTCATGAGAGCCAACTAAGTGATTATTAAGAAAACAAATTGTTCTGGAGATCTAAATGTATGTTTAACAACCTTATTGTTATGTATGAATAAGAAGAGAAGGCAAAATGGTGACAACAAATTTAATTATGTTTTTAATAAAGTTTTTCTTCAACTTTACTTAAAATTTTGCATAAAACTACAAATATGTCTAAAATATACCTTAGCACCCTATAAATATCTCAAAATGACAATAAAAATCAAGTTCTTTACAAATTTGAGTTTTTAGAATTTCATACATGACAAATTAACTAGGTTAATGGAAACTAAAGACATTAACCCACTATTGGCACATACTATTTTTAATATAAAAATAAATTGCTATTAAAATCTTAGTTCAGGTTGCCTATATATAATACCATATTTATACCATGTAAAAAGAAATTATTGAAATCTTTACAGTATGCATTTTAGGCCCAAACCAACTTTTCCTCAGTGCTAACTTTGATTCGAACTTCATTCAGAGCCATGTACAGAGATTATTGTCAAGGTCAAGGTCATTTTGAACTTGCATGGTCGAGTGATGGCTAATTAATCAACCAGTATAATTTAATTAAATAAAATGACAAAAACATAATATTTTTTATTATGCACTGAATATATACCACCAAATCAAATCCCATAGACGACAACAGTAACATATATGGCTAAAACTCCTACCTGCAGCATATCAGTCAACATAAATTCCATGGATATAAATACTACCACCCCTCACACTTCAAGTGAACCAGAGAAAAGTGGGGGTCAAGCTGCTCGGTTCTGAGATAACGGGTATTGTCTATGACTATTCTAGTTCCGCACAACATTTTTAGTACTTTATTTTTACAGGTACCCCATACATGTTTCAATCACAAGGCTGCTTGACACATTGGTACTAGATGAAATAAAATTGCATATTTTTTTACCCAGATGAAACAATTATTTTTTACAACCAACACCTAAAATTATTACCGATCACAGGACTTGTGGTATTTGCTTCTCTATCAAAAGTTGAGTGGACCTCCAACTTTGACCCAGCCAGACGTTATTGGTTTAGTACTACAGTCAAACCTGTCTTAAGCGGTCACACAAGTGCGTATATACATTGTTATAGATGTACATTTTAAGTTTATAAAATGTAGACATTGACCCTTTAATAATAGTATGAGTATTTGGTATGATGTCATATTTTAAATGACGTCAGAGAAACTTGTTTACATCTAGTGCATTCTGGAAGTTTTCAGAAATGTCTAGCAAGTGACAAATGGTATAAAAACACTTTGTGCGTGTTCAAAGACAGGCAAAGTTTCTTATTAACGAACAACATAGCTACGTGCTGTTTTACATCTGAGTTCTGTGAAAACACTTCATTCTATTCACGATCACATCTGCCGAAGTCCGGAAATAATGACAACAGCTGGTCATTGATACATCGGAGATCGACATTTCGTGGACCGATTCAGTGACATTTAGTAAGATTGATAAGAATCTGATTATTGTCATTAGTTGTAATTTATTTTCCATATATACTGACTTGTAACTGAAACTTATATTTAATTATTTTATTAAATTGTTAAATATAATACAGTGTTCTTTATATGTTGGCTTCATGTAAATAAAAGGTTATTTCTACCATACGTAAAAGATATTTAGGGATCGTCCGCAGATTTCGAACACTTTTGGCAAATTAAAATAACAATTTATATACACTTGTATTTTTGTAAAGTGAAGCTAGCAAATATTCAACATGGTTTTTTATGTAGAAATATTTTGGAAAAAACCCTGTGGTTAGTGAGTTTGAAAAGTTGAAAAGATCAGAGTTAATGCTACTTGCCAAACATTTTGAATTAGAGAGTTGAATCCTCAGTGAGAAAACAGGAGCTTAAAAATCTTGTGATTGAGTGTTTAGTGGAGAAAGAAATATTTGATGAAACATTTTTGGATTTGATTGTTGAAAGTGAAAATGTTACAGATTTAAAACTGAAAGAAATGGAGGTAAAGTTTAAAGAAAAAGAATTAGAATTAAGAATACAAAAAGAAAAGAAGGAAGAAAGAGAATTAGAACTGAAATTAGAAAAAGAAATGAAAGAAAAACAATTAGAACTGAAATTAGAAAAAGAAATGAAAGAAAAACAATTAGAAAAAGAAATGAAAGAAACACAATTAGAAATGGAATTAACCATGCAGCGAGAACAACAAGAACATGAGTTAAAAATGAAAGAATTAGAACTGGCAAGTAGATCTAGCTCCACTATACAGGTACCTTTCGAGCATAAAGTTGACAGCTTTGATGCAGCAAAAAATATTAAGTTAGTTCCTAAATTTCAAGAAAAAGAAGTTGACAAGTTCTTTATGCATTTTGAGAAAGTGGCTGTTAGTTTGAAATGGCCAAAAGATGTTTGGACACTTATGTTACAAAGTGTTTTCATTGGAAAAGCTAGAGAAATATATGCTGCATTAGCTGTTGACCAAAGTGCTGATTATGAAATAGTCAAAGAAGCTATTTTAAAAGGCTATGAATTAGTGCCAGAGTTCAGGTCCACAAAAAAGCATTTTGATTAGTTGTATTTAGAATTTGCAAGAAAAAAAAGGCAGCTGTTTGATAGGTGGTTAACATCTAAGAAAATAAAAGAAAATTTTGGTGAGCTTAGAGAACTTATGTTAATTGAGGAGTTCAAACAGTGTGTTCATGTTGATATTAAAACTCACTTAGATGAAAGGAATGTTGACAACCTTAATCAAGCAGCTACTATTGCAGATGATTATGCACTTACGCACAAACTCAGTTTTGTTAAGAAAGGTATGGAAAATACCAGTTTTACCAAAAATAAGTTAGGTCCGACTAAGCTTGCTAACTTGTATGACCCATCTAAGGGTGGTTCTATATGTTAGGCTCCATAGATAGAGTTAAGACTGGTTATAATACATCAAGTATGAATTCTGTTCCCAGCAAAGGGGTACCACCAGCTACGCCTATGTGTGCCTACTGTAAGAAAAGAGGTCATCTGATGTCAGAATGTTGGGTGTTGAAGAGGAAAGAAGAAAAGAAGAGTCAATCCTGTAATGTATGTACTGCTGTCAGGAGTACTTTAAAGCCTGTTTACTTTAGGAAACCTGAGGTGGAGGTGAAAAGGTCTGAGTCTGAATTTATTAAAGAGGAATTTAAGCTCTTGTTTTCAGAGGTATTTGTGTCACTAAAAGGTGATAACGCCAACCTGCGACCCATTAAAATATTGCGCGACACTGGAGCATCTCAATCTTTATTATTAGAGGGAATTTTGCCTTTGTCAGATGAGACTTCAGCTGGTGCAAGTGTACTTATACAGGGAGTGGAGTTGGGTTTTATAAAAGTTCCTTTGCATATTGTGCATCTCAAGTCAGACTTAGTTTGCGGACCTGTGACTGTAGGTGTGAGACCTACTCTTCCTATAGAGGGCGTTTCACTGTTGCTTGGAAATGATCTGGCAGGTGATAAAGTTGTCATAAACCCAGTAGTTACTGACAAACCATGTTTTAAAGATGACGATAAAGAGCAGGAAAATTCTGACATTTTCCCTGCTTGTGCTGTAACAAGAGCACTGAAAAAGAATATCTCTGAAGAAAAGACTGATAAGCAAGAAAGGCTTTTGAATATCTCTGAAGAAGAGATTGTGGATCAAGATGACCACTTAGATATGATCGCCAAGATATCTGAAGAAAATGAGGTGGAAAGGAAAGAGGAGAAGTTGGATGAGAGAGATTGTGGCCCAGATGTAATAATCAGGGATAAGCTGGTTGTGGAACAAAAGAAAGATCCGGAATTATTGCAGTTGAGTGAAAAGGCATTATCACTCGATGAAGCTGAGAAAGTTCCAGTTTGCTATTTCATAAAAGACGGTGTGCTAATGAGAAAGTGGAGACCTCTGGATGCTTTGTTTGAAGAAGACTTGAAAGTGGTTCACCAGATAGTTATTCCCTTGGAGTATCGGAAGGAAGTCATAGGTGTAGCTCATGATAATCCTTTAGCTGGTCACACAGGGGTTAACAAAACTTACAATAAAATTTGGAATAATTTTTTCTGGCCTAGACTTAGACAAGATGTTGCTAACTATTGTAGATCATGTCATACTTGTCAGGTGGTGAGAAAACCAAATCAGAAAATCCCTAATGCTCCTCTCCAACCAATTCCAGTTTTTGATGAACCATTCACTAAAGTGATTATTGATTGTGTAGGGCCACTCCCTAAAACAAAGACTGGAAATGAATACCTCTTAACTATTATGTGTACATCCACACGGTTCCCTGAAGCAATTCCATTAAGGAATATTAAAGTAATAACCATTGTAAAAGCTTTAACAAAGTTTTTCACTTTTGTTGGACTTCCAAAAGCAATTCAATCAGATCAAGGATCTAATTTTATGTCCAACTTATTTCAACAAGTTATGCATCAGTTAGGGATTAGGCAGTACAAATCTAGTGCTTATCACCCGGAATCCCAAGGGGCTCTTAAACGCTTTCACCAAACCCTTAAAAACATGATTCGGACATACTGTCTTGAGTATCAAAAAGACTGGGATGAGGGGGTCCACATGTTGCTATTTGCAGCCCGAGAAGCTGTTTAAGAGTCACTGGGTTTTAGTCCCTTTGAACTGGTGTTTGGTCATACTGTCCGTGGACCTTTAAGACTGTTAAAAGAAAAATGGCTGTGTGAAGAACATGATATCAATCTTTTGGACTATGTTTCAGGTTTTAAACAGAAACGTTTTAAAGCAAATGAATTTGCTAAGACAAACCTGAAGCAAAGTCAGACAAAAATGAAAACATGGTATGACAAAGGTGCTAGAAACAGAGTGTTTAAGCCTGGTGATAAAGTACTGGTATTTTTGCCAATTTCTGGTAATCCTTTATGGCCCTTGTGAAATTCAATCCAAGGTCAGTGATTTAGATTATGTTGTGAAAACACCTGGACGGTGACATAAAACACAACTTTGTCATATAAACATGTTGAAAGAATATGTTGACAGAAATGAAACAGTTACAGTTAAACCTATTTCCACTTTAGCCTATACCCAAGGTAGTGATAGTGAGAATTTTATAAACAATGTTGACATTGATTGTATAGATAATAAGGTGAAGTTAAAGAATTCTGATGTACTTTTACATTTAGACAAAAATCTGTGTCATTTAAACATCAGTGAACACACTGAGTTGAACAGTATTATTCACAAGTATGAACATTTATTTCCTGATGTACCAAACAAAACAACTTGGATGTGTCATGATGTGGATGTTGCTGGTGCGAATCCTGTAAAGCAACACCCATACCGTTTAAACCCTGAGAAGGCAGAACATTTGAAAAAAGAGATTGAATACATGCTGAAAAAAGACATCATTGAACCAAGCTGCAGTGAATGGAGCTCACCCTGTGTTCTTGTTCCAAAACCTGATAAGACATATCGCTTTTGCACAGACTTTCGGAAAGTTAATGTGGTGTCAAAAACTGATTCCTATTCCTAGTATTGATGATTGTATTGACAAGATAGGACATGCAAAGTATGTGACAAAGTTTGATTTGTTAAAAGGATATTGGCAGGTTCCACTTACAGACAGAGCAAAAGAAGTGTCGGCATTCGTTACATCGCATGGTCTTTATCAGTATAAAGTAATGCCTTTTGGGATGAAGAATTCACCTGCTACTTTTCAACGTTTGATGAATCATGTGATCTCTGGCTTGGAAAACTGTGAATGTTATATAGATGACATTGTTATTTTCAGTGACACAATTGAACAACATATGAAACACATCGAGACATTTTTTGAGAGACTTTCACTGGCAAATTTGACTGTGAACCTTGTGAAAAGTGAATTTTGTCATGCAACTATAGAGTATTTAGGTCACATTGTAGGCCAAGGGCAAATAAAACCTGTACAGGCTAAAGTGGAGTCAATTACCAATTTTCCAGTACCCAAAACTAAGAAAGAACTGATGAGATTCCTTGGTATGGCTGGTTATTATAGACAATTTTGTCCATATTTTTCAACCATTGCTCATGCACTGACCAATCTTCTTGGGAAAGATAAAAAGTTTATTTGATCTGAACACTGCCAAAAGGCATTTGATAGTATAAAAGCCATACTAAGTAATTCTCCAGTTTTACAAGCTCCAAACTTCACCAGGCAATTCAAATTGGCTGTAGATGCTTGCGATGAAGGAATTGGTGCTGTTTTAATACAAGTAGGTGCTGATGATATTGATCATCCTGTATGTTATTTTTCTAAAATGTTTGATAAACATCAAAAGAATTACTCAACTATTGAGAAGGAATGCTTAGCATTATTACTAGCTTTGCAACATTTTAATGTGTATTTGAGTTCTACAGTACATCCAGTACTAGTGTTTACAGATCACAACCCTCTCACTTTCATTCATAGAATGAAAAACAAAAATCAAAGATTATTGAGATAGAGTTTGATCTTACAAGAATATAATTTGGACATTAGACATATTAGAGGAAAAGAAAATGTCATTGCTGACACACTGTCCAGAATGTTTTAAATATGTATATTGTATAAGTGAACTAGAGTTGTTTTCACTAACTGTAAGCTGTAACAGAAGATTTAGTATTTATATAGACACATGTAATTTTTTCAAGAATATTTAGCAGTAGAAAAGTTTTCATTACTTTAAAACTTTTTTATTTAACAAGGGAGGTGTTAAGATTAATGTGTGGAAATAGAAATGTTTTCATGTTATTCAAACGTTTTCTTTAACAGGGGAGGTGTTATAGATGTGCATTTTAAGTTTATAAAATGTAGACATTGACCCTTTAATAATAGTATGAGTCTTTGGTATGACGTCATATTTTAAATGACATCAAAGTTGTTTACGGTGAAAGAGAGCAGTCTAGAGAATGCTAGAAGTTTCCAGAAACGTCTAGCAAGTGTCAAATGGTATAAAAACACTTTGTGCGTGTTCTTATTAACGAACAACATAGCCACGTGCTATTTTACATCTGAGTTCTGTGCAAATGCCTCATTTTATTCACAATCACATCTGCCGAAGACTGGAAATAACGACGACAGCTGATCATTGAAGATACATCGGAGATTGACATTTCGTGGACTGATTCAGTGACATTTGGTCAAATTGATAAGAATCTGATTATTGTCATTAGTTGTAATTTACTTTCCATATATACTGACTTGTAACTGTAACTTATATTTAATTATTTTATTAAATTGTTAAATATAATACTGTGTTCTTTATATGTTGGCTTCACGTAAATAAAAGGTTATCCCAAGTGAAAATGTTATGTGGGATCCCGGCGGGATAATGTTGGGATCCCGGCGGGATAAAAACATGGGATTCCCGCTTGTCCCGATCGGGATCCC
>JAECMU010189854.1:2307-13358 GCA_016106625.1 Dracogyra subfuscus
GCTTGTGTCACAAACATTTGGTCATGTACCTGTCTGAGCTTGTGGTAGATTATAGATCTCATCCATGATCTCCTGTAACTTCTTGCTCGTCTTGTTGTTGGCGGACTTCATGAAGTCAGTGGCTTTCAGCAGGTTATCCTGAGCACTAGACAGCTTGTCTGTGAAGTCTTTGAGATCCTCCTTCGTAACACCTGCATCCTTGAAGATCGATCCTACATCCAGACTGATGTACTGGAAAAACATCACACAATACTTAAGGTAATAGTCTCTTGATATTTATATAGAGAGTAATAAGACAACACACATGGTATTTAGTACCAGACGTACCTCAGTACTAAAGTAGTTACTCCTATAACAAAATACAGAGATGCATTGTGATATTGGCCTGCATCCTTGAAGATTGGTCCTGCATCCAATATGGAAAAACAAAACATCAAATAATACCTAAAGTCTTAGTTCCTTGATATACTTATGGAAGATGTAAGTGAATATATGGTAACTGAAACCAAATTTAATTCACTACTAAAGTAGTTCCACCTATACCTATGGTAACTGATACCAAGTTTAATTCACTACTGATACCAAGTTTAATTCACTACTAATGTGACACCTGCATCCTTGAGAATCAATCCTGCATCCACAATGAGGAAAAAATCAAATAATACCTAAGGTCTAAGTCCCTTGATACACTTAATGAAAGAAATAAAGGGGACACATGATATCTGGTACCAGATTTTAATTCACCCCTGTATATAACACAGAGATGTCATGTGGGACTGAATGTCTATTCTATGGGGTTGTCTGCCAGTAACTTAATTGACTTATTGATATTGTGAGATATCTGGGTTTTGGGTGCAGTTAATGTTTAATAATACGTATAGTGTACTGTCATTTGCATGAATCCTGCATCATTATAATGCTGAAAGTAATAAATCCTCAAAGTAAAGTACCTTTATGGATTACAATGTTAGACAGGCTTCAATATATGAATAGCTACACATATATGCATATATCACAGTATGAAACAGATGACTTAGTCTTAGTGTAATAAAGTAATGGGGAAATAATGAAGAAAACTGAGTGTTTTCTCTTTCATAAACATTTAACCAAATCTCTAAACTGTGCATTTTATTCAGTACAAAAGACTGATCTGAATGTTCCAACAGCTAATTTATTGGCTAGACTTTTCTGTTGAGTTATGTATTAAAAACAAATATCATTATTCCGTTAAATACAATGGCATCGGTGGTATTGCGGTTAAACCACCAGACCTGGAGGTGGAAGGTACCGGGTTTGCCTCTTGGTACCAGCTCCCACCCTGCAGATCGAGTTTAATGACTCATTGGGTAGGTGTTAGGCCACTACACCAACATCTCTCCAAAAAATCATTAACAACTAACCTACTGTTCTAGACAAGACAGCCCAGGTAGCCGAGGTCAGTGCTTAGGAAAGTGTGCTTCAACCTTAACTGGATATAATCACAAAAATAAGAAGAAATTAAATGAATGAATCTACACATACCTTCTTGAGTAGATCTCCAATATCGAGATCGGGAATGAGTCTCTTGGCGAGCTTGACAGCAGTCGACTGGTTGAGAGAACAGAAGATGTTAGTCAAGTCCGAGGTCTGAACTGTGGATGTGTTGGGGTAAATCAGATGACCAAACAGCTCGTTGCATGTAAGACCAGTTTCCAGAAGTTGGCTGGCATTTAAAAACTGAAAAGCATAAGAGGAAAATTATTATAGACTAAAAATGTTTTTAGTAATCAAACATGTAAAGCATATCCATTACAACATAATATCCAGGACCATTTGATATTTAGTACAAAATAAAATTTATAATGTACCTTTAACGAAGGAAAGATGGAAAGTTACCAAGAGGAAAATAATTATATAGACTAAAAATGTTTTTAGAAATTAAACATTTGATGCATACCCATTACAACAGGTGAGGGCCTTTGATATTTCATATAAAATAAAATGTATAATGTCATCCTATCACTTTTATTACTTTTTATAAATGTTGTTAGCCTTACCTTTATTTGCAGTTACGTGAGACTTCAAAATGGCACTATTTTAATACCCAAGAAAGTTTTATTACAACAAATTAAACATTGGGAGGGGAAAATGATATTAAAACATAATTTTTTAATAGTTTTTGACAAGAGTCAGCATATATACTAAATAAAAAATGAGATGCGTACGATTCTGATTGAATATTTTCCTTCTAGGATTGCCTTGGCCAGACTGGGATCAATGCCAAGAACTTGAACGAGGTATTTCTGCACTTCAATGGGGTTCTCCACAAAGTCACCAACACGAACTGAAACCGACAAATGAAAACACTTTGAATCAGAGAAACCAAAAATGCAGGCACTTCTTCCTTTCTTGTCATACATGTACATCACCCTTTTGTCATTATAGTTACAAACTTAAGTTATACATTTCTGTGTAATGTTGAAACAATGACTCTACAACAGGTAAATAAAATATAATAAGCATTATTGCCAATGTCAAAATAACAGTTCCCAGTTGAGACTAAATGTAAGAAAACCCTAAACGATATTGATGTACTTATACTTCATTAGATGTAGACTGCAATCTATGTTACATGCTCATTCATGGAACTGGAATAGCCCTTAGACATTTTAGAATTATATTAATGAAAATGGATTGGACAGGAAATAATTCTGGACAATGCTTGATTATGACAATCGTAGGAATATTTTATTAGTCAGAAACATCTTACAATGGAGCAAACTCAGGAATGTTCCTTTAAATCTCATGATTAATGAAAATTGATTTTTAATCAGGAAATAATTCAGAACAATTACCCCGCCATAAGAAAAATACAAAAACATTTTATTTTGTTTTAAAAGTGCTATTTTAAATTAGCTGGAGAAGACCGAATGTTACTATGCAATATTTTGTATTGCTCACCCCTCCTTCCCAATTTAGATCTGATTACTTTATTACTACTGGCCTCGATAGTGTCGTGGTTAACCCATCAGACATAAGGCTGGTAGGTACAGGGTTCGCAGCCCGGTACCGGCTTCCACCCAGAGCAAGTTTAATGATTCAGTGGGTAGGCCTAAGACCACTACACCCTCTTTTTTCTCACTAATCACTAACAAGCAACCCATTGTCCTGGAGAGACAGTCCAGAGAGCTACGATGTGTGCCCAGGGCAGTATGCTTGAACCATAATTGTATATAAGCACAAGAATAAGTTGAAATGAAAATTAAATGAAGCTTTATTACTGTCCACACACTCCCTCCAATTTACATGTATCTTAGGTTAGGTATGGCCACGTAATTTGACAGATCTATAAAGGTAAATGTACAAATTATATACAGGTAAATCTACAAATTATATAAAGGTAAATGTACAAGTTATATACAGGTAAATGTACAAGTTATATACAGGTAAATGTACAAGTTATATACAGGTAAATGTACAAGTTATATACAGGTAAATGTACAAGTTATATACAGGTAAATGTACTGACTGGCTTTGATGAGGTAGGACTGAATGAGATCCAGTCCCATGAACCCTCGGATGAAGGTCTTCATTTCGTCCAGCACATAGTTGGTTGTGTTGTCTTTCACCAGTAACTTGATGTCCTCTAGGATCGCTTGTAAACTGGGCATTAGAAGAAGAATCATATTATTAACTGGCAACACATCATCATATTGTTTACTCACAGGGCAACTCTGTTTTGATTGTATATGTCTTTGTCATAATTGTAAGTTTTAACTATTCCTGGGGTTTTTTAATGTTTGCTGATACCAAATCTAATGTCGTCCGTACAAGATTCACTCACCTCCTGCAAGCTCATGTAGCTCTGTGCATCCTCAAACAAACCCAACAAATTATGCTTTAAAATAAAAATCTTCTCAATTATAATTCTCCAAAACAATAAAATCGTTTGTAATATTAAGCAAAATGTTTTTAAAAAATCAGTACCTCCTACAATATTTCTGCAAACTTTTACTAAATTTCTAATGAACAGATAGAAGATCCTTAGCAGGTCTGCATAAAAAAAATTACGAGTTATTTAGTTTAGAATATTTGAAAGAAATATTTAAGAAATAATTTGTGCCTCATTTTTTATATGGTTATTTATCTTTTTTATGGCAATTTTATTTAAAATATTTGCAACATATTCTCTTGCCACCATCTGTGCATAGTTTTGTATATTGTCATTTACATTTTTTACATGGTAGTTTAATTTGGAATATTTACAACATATATTCTGGGAACTAGGATCTCATTTTACGTGCCCATATCCCGAAGGTTCAGGTACGCTCACCCCGCACTTAGCCTCTGACTTCATCATTGACCAATTCCAGGCAACATATATTCTGTCACTTTTGTCACTGCTCCTTTTTTATATATTAGTGTATTGTTTGCTATGTACTTTGTAAGGTAGTGAAATCAGGGCCACAACCCTGACACTACCATAACATATTTCTGGGGCAATAAACTATTAAAAACAAAACAATAAAAAACCCTAAAAAAACTAAAATATTCTGTGGCCACTATCTGTTTCCCGTTTTATATATGTTTCTTTAGTCTAATTAAAACAACAAACTTACCTTTGAACGAGTCGGTCAGGGCCAGAAGAGAGTAGAAACCTGTCAATAGTTGGGAGGTTTTTCTGCAGTGAGTCGAGATTAAAGCCGTTACTGAAGAGAGAGGCCAAATCGCCGACAGACTGGAAGTTCTTGATCAGGTCTACCACGTGAGTGGTGAAGTTTCTGAACCACAGCTGGTCAACATCAGAGTTTGTCAACTTGGCCAACTGCAACATTAAAACATGTCCAGTTGACTATGTGACATTGAGAAAAAGGTTTCTATAATATAACCTCTGAAAACTGGACCCTCTTTAATCCGGAATTCCCTCAAAATCTGACATTTTTCGCAACCCTTTTTAAATATCTATACAGAAAAGAACCTCTCTAAACTGGATACCTGTAAAAACCAGAATTTGTATTTGGTCCCGAAAGTGTCCAGTTTAGATAACTTTTACAGTTTATATTTTGAATAGGTATTCACAGTTCATAGTGAAATTTATTAAATTAATGTTACAAGTTACTCATAAAAACCCACCTGAAAACCCACCGACAAGTAGTACAAACACATACAATAAAATTTTACTTATTTATTTATTGTATTGCATTAAATAATTATCATATACTGCAAAGAAAGAACAAACTGAGATTGTGGAAACTTTAAATAAAAAGAAAACAATTCACCTCCTGGAGAACAGACATAGTGTCAACCGTTGCCTTAATCATGACAGCTGTCTCTTTAATCTGGTCAGTACAGACGAGACTGACCAGACTGGACATGTTGACCGGAGAGAAATTTGGCATGGTCATGAAGTCGGCCAGGAGACTCTCGTTGCAGAGAATGTTTTCAATCTCTTCTAACGGCTTACTGGCAAAGGCAGTCTGAAATATTTGGTGAAATACCATATTTAAATAATCATCCAATAAGGACCTGCCAAGATACACATATTTCACAGGAGACTCACACACTTGGTCTCTTTTTCTCAAGGTCATGTTACATGATAGGAATACATCATATACTGAAACAGCATTGAAAACACACTATCAGTTGATAACAAAAGTGAAAAAGAAAGAAAGAAATGTTTTATTTAACGACACACTCAACACTTAGTTGATGAAATCATAATGAGGCACTTCTGTTGCGTGGTATCACCGTAACACTCATGCAAGCTGAGTCCTGTACAATCTCATGCAAACACATCACTCATTTTCATTGAGATAATAACTGATGCTCTCCTGAGTACAGGCAAATTCATTATTTCATCTTAGACATATATTTGCAGAAGATGCTTCCAATTCAAACCTGTAGCACCAGTTATTGTTCCATTTCAATAAAACTTTAAGGAAACCAATTAAAACTTGAGACTTAATTCATATAGGCCTATACAAAATATATTTGTTTTTAACTGATGAATAAAATGTTCAATTTATTTTCCATAAAAGCTTATTAAAAAACAGTTAAAACTTACATTCATGTAGGCCAATATCAATATATATGAAATATATTTGTTTATAACTTACGAATGAAATAAAGGATTTGATTTGAAATAATTCAGAACAATTCAGCAAATCGTGTCAATCAACTATCAAGTAGAAGATATTTATCTATTATTTTACTAAGTTCATCAGTATTTACATTAGAATGCCATAACTTACAAGATTTAGATCAAGGGCACTCTTGAGAAAAGAATTGGCTATATCTGGGGACAGTTTCAGTGTCTCAATCAGGTAGTCTTTGGGGTCTGTTCCATTTATGCTTTTCAGGATGTCAGACATCCGGAAGAAAACTAGAAAAAAATATAATAAGTTGCTTTTATCACATCATTGACCAAATGATAAAATTTACCTTCACGCCTTCTCATTTTTAATTTAATAAGCAATTTATGATCAATATAATATATATTTTTAATTTGAATTATTGCAATGACATATATGAGTGAGTGAGTGAGTGAGTGAGTGAGTGAGTGAGTGAGTGAGTGAATGAGTGAGACAATGAATGACAGAATGAATGAATGACAGAATGAATGACAGAATATATAAATGGAAGACAGAATGAATGAATGAATGAATGAATGAATAAATGAACAAACAAACAAACAAACAAATGAATGAGTGCTTTAACAACACTTCAATATGCAAACAAAATATATGGCCACTGGATGAAACCAGGTGTTTGATAAACAAAGGAAGAAGAAATGTATAACTGAAGGGCATGAATACAAAAATACCAATTACTTCACAGAATACACATTTACTGCAATCAAAACACAGTACAAGGAGCATCATTTGCAAAGATTCATATTTACAAATACTGAATCCACTTTAAAACTCTTTCTCCATAGGAACGGTCACCAAAAATATAAAGAAACGTTTATTTTAGAAAAAGAATTTCCATTGAACCTGTTTTTTGCTGTGAGATGACATTGAAGATGAATTCGAGGATGGGAACAAGGTTCTTCTGTTTATTAAGCAGCTGCCGTAGACTGGAGTCCTGTAATAGTCTTACGACGTCACTCGAGATCTGGATTACTCTGAGGAAAACAAATAAATAGTTCACATGAAAAGAAAGAAAGAAATGTTTTATTTAACGACGCAATCAACACATGTTAGTTATGGTTATATGGTGTCAGACATATGGTTAAGAACCACACAGATATTGAGAGAGGAAACCCATCTGTCGCCACTTCATGGACTACTCTTTCCAATTAGCAGCAAGGGATCTTTTATATGCACCATCCCACAGACAGGGTAGCACATACCATGACCTTTGATAAACCAGTCGTGGTGTACTGGCTGTGACGAGAAATAGCTCAATGGGCCCACCAACGGGAATCGATCCCAGACCGACCGTGCATCGAGCGAGTACTGTACCACTGAGCTACGTCCCACCCCTAGTTCACATGAGTCACAAATATAAATGACAAACCCATATCACAACATAAATTTGTTCTTGTTAATACAAATATATCATGTAATGAGGGAAAGAAAATTAGTCATCAAAGTTTCAGCAGACATTTTAAACTATGGATATTTTATCAAATATATATAAAATTTGTTGACACTTGGTATAGGTTATAAAATAACATATTAAAAATTGTAGCAAACTCAGGAATGTGCCTTTAAAACCAATAAACATCCTATGTCTACTCACTGAGCAATAGAATCCAACACGTTGTCAAACTTTGACTTCTCAAAGCATTTATCCCAATTAGTCACAGTATATCCTCCAGTGGCCATCGTTGCGTTGAGTGTTTCAAAAAGATTATAAGCGGAGTTTGTAACAGCAGAACACCGGATAGAATTGGAATCATCAGTTTCAAAAGAGTTCATCTGAAATACAAAACATTTACTTTATGTTTTTAGTATATATATATATATGGTATATAAAAATTAACACAACAATTTCAGCACTAGAATGCAAAGAAGAAGTTTGTTTTGTTTATTGATACCAACAGAACACAATGATTAATTAGACATCAACTAATAGATGTCATACATGTATATGCTACTGTGACATGTACAATCTTCAGAAGAAAAAAACACTACGGTACATGTTTTTATCACTGAGAATGATTTTTTTGTATGCATTTTCCCAGACAGGCAGCACATACCATGGTCTACAACATACCAGTTGGTAGGGCCTCCACGAGTCCAAAATATTGGACTCAAGTACTTGAGGGTCAAACTCTTGTATTGTGAAACTTATATTATTTATTATCTACTGCTGAAATTATTTTCCTGCATTGTCCATTGTATTGTAGTTGCTTATTGTATTCCATCTTATATAGGTACTCAAGTCCTGTGAACGGACTTGAGTCTTGCTAAACTCGACCCGTGCCCAAGTACTCGAGTACTCGTGGAGACCTTACCAGTTGGGACAGAATAATAAAAAGAAATCACAGAATAGATCCATCAGTGAGATTTGATCCTTCGACCTAAGAACCTCTTACAAATGCTTTATCAACTCGCTGAATCCCATCCCCTAGAATGAATGCAATGATGTCAATACAAAGGTGAACAAAGAAAAGAAAAAAAAAGAAATAAAGAAAATGCATGATACAAGTTGAAGTTTATTATTTAAAACATGAAACATATGGATCACCTCAGTATAATAAAACCTATAATGTTATTAAAGGGACATACCCTAGTTTCAGTTCATGAAAATTAACATAAGTTTAGTTTAATTTACAAACCTGTAACTTATTTTGATAAAGTTACAATTGAGTAAAACATGAGTCTTTGACTTTGAAATGGTGAAATACCCTCTAAAACAGAATAAAACTCGATTACATAACTGTTACTTCTCAGAGGCACGTGCCTTTTTAAAAATATGAGAAATGCATTTTGTGATATTAAAAAATATCAGGATGACCAAAAACACTTCGAATGTACGGAAATGAATACTTTAAATAATAAAATTTAAGTATGATTTCAGTTATCATAAAATGCCTCTAATAGTAAAAACTATGTCTTAGTGTTTAAAAACTAGGGTATGTCCCTTTAATGTTAGGTTTTTATCATATCAAAGAGATGGAAGTATCTGACTGACAACAAACTTGAAATATGGAATTACAGAATGTATGCATCAGTACATATCTAATGAGTAAATACTATTAATATATAATAATATAATTATAAAATGTCTTACTATTTTAAACATATCCCAGAATCCATCTTTTTTCAGCCTTGTTGTAACAGCTGTTAAATTCCAGTTAGATAACAAGTCGCATGCTATCTCATCCATTGCTGAAAAGTAAACACACACAAGCTGTTATTATTCAGTTATTTTCAACAATATTTATTCTGGGGTTTTTTTTTATGATGGTGAGAATGATTGACAGGCTAAAACCTGTCACATTTTTATTATTATTGATACTAGTTATAACACAATTGTACAATGTTGCATGGAAAAGGGAAAAGTCCAATGGATCTGCTGATGAGGTACGGTCCAATGATCCAAGTTTGAGTTAAATTCCACCTGCTTTGTGGCAAGCACCTGCTAATAATTACTCGTTTTGGCCATATCACATTCATTTAACATTAAGCACAAGAACCAAACTATCAAGCAGTTTGTAACACTAAAGGGTTCTTGTGTCTACTGAATAAGGTGCTAGTGCTAATATATATTTACATGCTCATATACCACTAGGGTTTCAAGCATGTCCATCCCGAGCCCTGTCTCTGGCTATCCAGTGACTTGGTTCGGGACAGAATCTGAATAAGGTGCTGATGTAGACTGGTACTGAACCATATCCAGGTGGCTGATAAACACTGGTTCACAGTTACTGGGAAAACAGTCATGGTTAACAGGGAAAAAATGTAACTTACAAGTAGAGATGGCCATATTTGCTTTGGAAAGTTTCATAAGCTTTGAAAATGTGGACATCATAGGAGTGAGCTGACGGTAGGTTTCTGTCCCATTGATGTATGACAAATAACTGTCACAGGCTTGGTTCAGGCTACAAAAAAAATATTAAATTTTTTATAACGACAGACTCATTTTCTACATTTTACTTCACTGTGTAAAAACATTTCTTTATTTGTCATCCCAAAGTACTTCTATAGGTCATTCAACATAAGAAGATGATCCCTTTATAGTCCATTTCTTGATGTTGGAAATGTACTTCAGCTACTGATTGGAACACCCAAGACTGTTACGGTGACAATGTTTAACACAGATAGTTACAACAGTTACTCACTGTATTATGGGCCTATAGCCTTTACACTGACTAAACATTGTCTTGTCTTGTCAATAATGATTATAAATTTAGTTGAAATGCATATTTTGCTTTTTCAAATCACAAAACAGTATGTTAAAATTATATTAAACCCATCCCATGTCTTGTTTCCGAATAGGAGGGGAGGTGTCTCCAAGTGTTGCATAATATTTTAGGGGTGTATGGTCTAGCATTACAGAGCATTACAGGGAGGAGGGTAGGGTGTCTTAACTTGACAAATATAATGTTACATAATATTTTGGGGGTGTATGGTCTAGCATTACAGAGCATTACAGGGAGGAGGGTAGGGTGTCTTAACTTGACAAATATAATGTTACAAAATATTTTGGGGGGTGTATGGTCTAGCATTACAGAGCATTACAGGGAGGAGGGTAAGGTGTCTAACTTGACGAACATAACGTTACATAATATTTGAAAAGAATGTAACCTTTAAACTGACATGTAACCCACCTGCTGATACTAGGGTTTCCGAGAGCCTGCAGAGTGGACAAGATTGGTTTGAACCATGTAGTGACAGATGTCTGGTTGACGTTGACCTTCCCCAGTTTCTCCAGATTGGTGAACAGCTGGCGTGTGACGTTGTAGACTGAGTCCCACACGGAGACGTCCCGTGTGGTGTTTGTAGAACCGGACGTTAGGTTTTCCAACTGAAATAAAGTCAAGCACTGAAATAAACTTGTCTTGTAAACTATATACAAGTTACCACAAAATACAAATCTATAGTCCCATCAGGAAACGC
>JAECMU010189861.1:0-16594 GCA_016106625.1 Dracogyra subfuscus
TTAAAAAGTGTAATTCTTTCGCATTTTCAGGACCTGCGTTTCTTTTGCGTTTTAGTATATTAGAGGCGATCTGGGTGAACTCTTTGTGAAATCTTTGTTTTGAGACCATATAATTTCAAGCCCAACAATATATCTGAGGGGGCATAAGCCAGATATCTCTGTCTGTCTGTCTGTCTGTCTGTCTCTCTCTCGCTCTCGCTCTCTCTCTCTCTCCATTAGGACAACAAATAGAATACATTTTCGTCTTCATTGCACTCCCACTCCTGTTCGGATGGGCCTGACCTTACATGTGTATAAGTTTGTGTGTGTGTGTGTGTGTGTGTGTGTGTGTGTGTGTGTGTTTGTCTTTGTGTGTGTGTGTTTGTCTTTGTGTGTGAGTGTGTGTGTTTGTGTGCGCGCGTATGTTTGGGGGTGGGTGGGTGCGTATGAGGGGCATGGCTCAGCGGTAAAACGCTCGCTTGATGCACGGTCGTTCTCAGATCGACCACCGTCGTTCCAGCCAGTACACTACGACTATTATATAAAAAGGTCATGGTGTGTGCTATCCTGTCTGGGATGGTACATATAAAATATACATTGCTTCTAAATGTAGCGGGTTTCCTCCCTAAGACTATAGTATGTAACATTTCCAAATGTTTAACATCAAACAGCCAATGATTAATAAATAACTGTGCTCTAGTGGTGTTGTTAAACAAAAACAAACTTTATCAACTTCATGTTTATGGATCCATCTCTTTTCACGACTTCTGACAAAATGTTTCTGATACAAGAGTTATTCCCCTTTAAAGAGTTATTTCGCGTAAGAAATTGTGATATTTTAGATCAACGTTTTTTAAAAACATTTGTGTTTTTGTTTTTTTTTAAAGATAAAAATAGAGTAATGAAATATTGGAATCACAAAATTGATATGATGTACAAACAGGACATTTGATAAGCAAATGCATAGTCTTAGATATTCTATAATTATTTTATATTTTCAGGTGGTTTGGTGTAATCTGTTGTCATAAATGTCATCAAAATGGTGGATTTTTCAAGATGCCTCTACCATTATGATCAGATTTATTGACAAATACTCAAGCAACAGTTGCCAAACTTGAGTTTTGTGCAACTTTTTACAGCAATGAAACGACCAACTTCATACTTATCGATGGTAAAAAACTATGTTTGCCGTGACACTTCTCCCTCGTATGTGCCAGTTATCGCCCTTGAATATAACGTTGAAACAGAAAGCTCATTGGGTTGTCTCAGCTGTCCAACAATAACTTCTACACCTTCAACAAAGAAGCCTTCCAGTTACCTTTCAAGACAATGCCATTCCAAGCGAAGAAATATGGAAGGTAAATGTCCCAAATGCGTGGTGTCTAAATGTGACACCACATCAGTTTGAAGGTCTTGTAGAATAGCCAAAAGAATACCCATGTTTTGGCTTCATACACAATAAATTTAGCATATCTTACCATAATTTCACTTGAAATCCATATTTCGTAAAAGGTTAAAAAAAATTTAATCACAAGATTTTCTTCAAACATTCAGGTGCATTAGTAATGTTCGAGGGGCGAGATGTAGCCCAGTGGTACAGCGCTCACTCGATGAGCAGTCAGTCTGGGATCGATCCCCATCGGTGGGCCCATTGGGATATTTCTTGTCACAGCCAGTGCACCACGACTGGTATATCAAAAGCCGTGGTATGTGCTATCCTGTCTGTGGGATGGTGCATATAAAAGATCCCTTGCTGCTAATCGGAAAGAGTAGCCCATGAAGTGGCGACAGCGAGTTTCCTCTCTCAATATCTGTGTGGTCCTTAACCATATGTCTGACATCATATAACCGTAATTACAATGTGTTGAGTGTGTCGTTAAATAAAACATTTTAAAAATATTTTTTTAAGTAATGTTCGAACAACAAATTTCATTGGAATTTTTCTAGCATTCTTAAAACGGAAACATGTACCCAGTGTGTGGTTATAATAACCATTATTGTAAGGAGTTTCAAAGTGACGTTATTGGAATACTGATGTCATTCAAATTCAAAATTAGCTATATTATTACAATGCTTCGCCACATTAAATAAAAAGTGGTCTCCTAACCTTGACCTCTGTTAAAGTTACATTCTCTGGTTACCATATTATAACATCATGTACAAATATGAAATAAATGGTCAAATGCACTTTAAAAAAACTTGTGTGTGTTCGATATGAACGATGAGATACGAATCAACGCAGGATCCTATCACATACCATGGTCTTTTATATACCCGCCGATGGGGATCGATCCTAGACTGACCACACATTTTAAAACAAAAAAAAACCCACCTTTTTATGTCTTAAGTAATGAATAAAAATAAAATGATTTTTTTTACATAAATCGAAAACAGTACCCTCTTCCTCTGCCCCAAGAGCATTAAGTAATTAGTAACACCCCCTTACATGTAACGCACATGCCAACAGCTGGTCACTGTCAAAACTGTCAAAATTTCAAGGTAAATCCCCCACTCACCGACCCCTGAAAAGGTGTTGTACCATACCACTATGGATATAAATGTTTTGTAGATATGAGATGACCCTCAGTCAAGACAGTTATATTTGTTAAAAAATTGCGAAATCTCACGTGATCTCTTGTTGGGGAATTGCACTCTTGTGATAAGCCAATGCAAACCGAGATCGGTAGGAACCCGTCAAAAGTGTCCCACTTTCAAAATAATGGCTTTGTTTTTTATCTGGATAAGCCAGCGTAGTGAAATCAAAGATGAATGCGGTGTCATATATACACGAAACGTAATGGGATTTTCTGTTCTATATGCTTAAATAATAAAAATATTCCAGGGAATGCCACTTTAAATTTCTATAACAAGCTGACAATGCTGTTTACAGGTTGGTATTTTATTTTTCATGATTCTGGACAAAATATTAGTTTTAAGTTTCAAAAGATGAAAGAAATAAAAAGTACCTTTTGTCAAGTACATCATATCAAAAAATTACAACTGGATATGTTTTATTTACTGTGTACGAAGCCAAAACAAGGATGCAAAAGTGACTGTCGTCAACCTTAGTTACAAGACAAACATTACGATTTCATTAGTTGCTATGCAGTTATGCTTGTGGTTATTCTCGTGTTGCATTGTCTTACAGAAATTCAGTTGGCCACTAGTGATTGACACTTGTTGATTTTTTCCACTATGGAATTGGATGAGGTCCATAGAAATTAAAAAGTTTAAAAAAGTAACATTGCATGTAAATCAGTATTGAGGTTTACATTAAAATTGTGAATATTGTTATAACATTTAACATCAATGCATATAATTCATGGAGAATTACTGGTTAGTATCTTATTGTTAGCTTTAGCCTGAGCATGTGTGGTATATTATGTACAAGAAGTTTAGCAGACGATAGCGTAAAGTGATCGCAAGTTGGATAGCTAATATCCGTTGATATCTGGTATATTAAACGATTACTATTATTCGTTAGACTTCATGTTGTGTGTATTCTCTTAAAGGGACATACCCTAGTTTTTAAACACTAAGACATAGTTTTGACTATTAGAGGTGATTTTTTGATAACTGAAATCATACTTTACTTAAATTTTATTGTTTAAAGTATCCATTTCCGTACATTCAAAGTGTTTTTGGTCACCCTGATGTTTTTTAATATCACAAAATGCATTTCTCGTATTTTTGAAAAGGCACGTGCCTCTGAGAAGTAACAGTTATGTAGTAGAGTTTTATTATATTTTAGAGGGTATTTCACCATTTCAAAGACAAAGACTCATGTTTCACTCTATTGTAACTTTATCAAAATGTGTTACAGGTTTGTAAATTAAACTAAACTTAATGTTAATTTTCATGATGTGAAACTAGGGTATGTCCCTTTAAATATTAGCATTTAATTAGCACATGTATGGAATAGAATATGACTGAATTATCAAACATTATAAAACTAACTCCCCCCAAAACAACCCAAAACAACAAAATGTTAGAGTAACAGTATCAGTATTCACATTCAGACTGGGAGTACTTTATTGTACTATGGAATTTACTACATATTATTTATTTTTGAGTCGATTGTTACCTAAATTGCATACAAAAATAGGTGGGTTTTGTGGGTTTTTTTTCTTTCTTTTCTAAACGCTTTTACTTTTCTTCTTACGTCAAACCAAACTGCAGTTATTTACAAACAAAAACCACAGCATTTTTGTAGACTATAGACATATTTCCATACTTCTTTTAACTGAACAGTACATAGATTTTATCAAAGTATTTTGAACATTCGCAGTAGGGTAAACAAGGCTTCTTCTGCCAAAAGTGCTATATAGCAGACAATAAACTTAAGTAAATGTTCACAATTTCAGAGTTGAGTTTTATCTTGGTTAATTAGAAAGTGGTTGTCTGGTTAATTATTGCATACTGTTCATTGCAGCATTCAATCGTGCTTTAACCAGGCTATAATGTATAAACAATTTCAAACTTGGATCTATTTCTTTTTTTTTATTGCCATACATTTATTTTATAAAATTATATATTAGGTAAAACTGGTGAGTGGACAAATAGATTTGGCTAGTGAATACATGTCATTTATTAGCAGAAAAAGACATACAATTTCTGTATTGAATCTTGTGTTGTCAAGTGGGATAAAAAAAAAAATACACCCGAAGTTATGAAATGTTTTGATCTTTAGATCAACATTTCCACCATCGAGGGGTACTTTTTCTATTCCAGATGGCTACATATGATGTTATGAGTCTTTCTTTCATCCATTCAGTAAATAAACAATTATTTTATACGAACAAAGATGGCTGTAAAAGTAACTTCTTTATATGACTCTTTTATCATACATCAACTACACTATCATATTTGATGTTTGTTTCATGTGTTTAAATAAAATTTAACACTACAAATTAACAAGATAGCTTTCATAATGAAGGTTTTAATCACAAAATGTCAGTCAAAAATGTATTTAATGACCTCACATCCCCATCTCCCATTAATATGAGGTGTTATATTACCAACGATGTTATGTTAAGCCCAGTTTATATTGTTTAGAATATTAGTGTCTGTACATATTCAGCATGTTTCTGACTAACCTCATGCTTGCAGCGCTTGGATCAGACTTCATTTTATTTCACATTTTACAGTTTAGTACTACATACATATATTGTTTTTATTTTCTTACAGATGATTTAAGCACTGTTCACAAAGTTCAAGGTGTTGCATTTGGACAGAGATCACCAGTTACCAGCAGATTCGGTTTTAAGTAAGTTGGTGATTAATGTATGTAGTTACAATTTGCTAATGACGTCATGTCCCCGTATAATGTATGTATGATTTCTGCAACCAGGTTAGGCCAAACAAAATAAATTTCTGGTTTCTGGTCAGTGTATGCGTGAGGTCATTTTTGACCACTGTGCGTCACTTTTTAAAAATAAATTTTCCATGGTATGATGTCGATTTTTGCTTGTCTTTTCTTGGTAAGACATAAAACCGCATTTGGAGCTAAAATTGCCTATATGCTGGCATGAACCATTAACTGTATTTAATGTCTCTCTAAAACATGTCCTGTTGTTCTGAATGAATAGCATGGATTGTTTTTAAAATATTTGCAGCCAAAGTCGAAGTAATAAAATTGCTTGGGCTATATGCAAAATGTAAAGGGAAATATTTAGGGTGGCAAGGGAGGGGAAGGGACATCACAGCCATTGAGGATGGACCAAGGCAGATGAGGAGGATGTTAAAAAAGTGAATATACCAACCTTTTCTGTGCAATTCATGATTATTGTTTGTTTTTTAAAGAAAAAAAAAGCTGCATTTCCGCACCAGTTCTGAAACTTTGCTCTGACCAGAAACTGACTTTTAATTTTGTTTGCCTAATTGCAGATTATTTTTGCGGTCATGCCATAATTTTGTGACAAAATATAACTGTTGAAGATCCGTTTATGACATGAGCAGTCATTGCTTATCTCACCTCAGTGAAATTGGAAAACTGTTATTTCCGGTGGTGGTCGAGAGTGGTGGTGATCTTTTCTTGAGGTGTATGAATAGGTGGCTGGTGGATAGGATGGCTATTTAAAGACCAAATGTTCTTTTGGGTATTAATTTTGTTTTCTAATTGCAGATTATTTTTGCACTCATGCCATAATTTTGTGACACAATATAACTGTTGAAGATCTGTTTATGACACGAGCAGTCATTGCTTATCTCACCTCAATGAAATTGGAAAACTGTTGTTTCCGGTGGTGGTCGAGAGTGGTGGTGATCTTTTCTTGAGGTGTATGGACAGGTGGTTGGTGGATAGGATGGCTATTTAAAGACCAAATGTTCTTTTGGGTATTATTTACAGTTTAGTTTGTGCAGGTCAATAACCCAGTCTTATGAATTTAAAAACAAGTTCTTGATTAATTTAAGCTATTGATGTTCAGTAAATTTGTAATATGCTCTAGAGGAATTTGGATTATAGTGACAGTTGCAAAAGCATATTAAAAATTGATTAGCAACTTCTGTTTAATGTTTTAGAATTGTGGAGTGATCTCTAATACTTGTTTAATTAATTGCAGTGCAATACTCAACACAATATTCCATGGATGCATTACAGTGAATATTTTGTTTAAAAAGTTTTGAATAGTGACCGTGATCAATTGTGAATATTGAATAGCAACTACTATTTAACGTTTTAGAATTGTAGCACTATCTCTGAATCATGACACAATACTGAAGACATTATTCCCTGCATTAGACAGTATTAGGTAGAAAGTGGTCGTACAGTTAGTTTTTCCATACCTAAATTGTTGTGCAGATTTGTGTTTTTAAAATTAACATTTTGACAAAAGTAATTCCTCTTATGATTATTGTATGATTTTCTTAACCCTAACCCTAAACCTAACCCATTTTCTTTGTGGCGGAGGCTCCCATACTCCCTGTTGACTGTGGTTGCGTTCAATTCCATAGCACCATATCCAAAATATTCTATCTGGCAGAAACGCTGGAATAATAGTTGCAAATAAAGACTCCCCAGCCTTCTTTTTATAAAGTGACCAGTCTTTGCCAGGAAAGGTGGTCCACACTCGCTTGGAAAGTTTTAGGAAAGTGACAAATTAATTGCCTTGAAATAAATGTTAATACAGGTATGTTAATTGAAACTTTATGTGATTGTTTAACTAGCATTGCTTCAGGAGAGTGATCTTAGCTTGCCTTGATTTTACTAGCCATCTACTATATCTTTGTCTTAGGTCCTAGAACATAAATTATTATAAACTGAAAATTGCCAATCTAAAAATAGTAACAGGGCTCAAAGTTGTGGTCTGCGAAAAGCAGTAAATTGTTTTATACCTAGTAGGTGAAATAAAACTTCACCTGCTAAAATTACCCCGCCTAAAATCACAGGTCATTCTTCAAGAAACAAATGTATGTATGATTATCTCATCTTTTATTAGCTCGAGATTATGTTATTTCTTAATGTTATAATGCTCTGAGAGGTCCTAATTCTCCACACACTGTCCTAAAGCCTCCACTCGACCCATGCTGTCTGTATGTTTTCTTAGCAGGTCATATTTCTTTTGGTCTGCTGTTTAAAAAAAAATAACAGCAGGCCATATTTTACTTTCTATTTCGAGCCCCAAGTTGGTGGCAGATTATGAGATTTGTGAAACACAGTTTGTACTAAGGGCTGTTCCACAATGACTAACATTGAGGGGGTAGGGCATTAAAAAACTCATTCTTGCCATCCACAAAGTGAAATTTTACTATAAATTACATGAAGGCTTGATAACCTAAATATACATTACAACACCTTTATCAAATTTACAATTCCCATTGTTATTACTATAAAATTCCTTCACAGATAAACTGATACATTTGTATTCACATCAATAAAATTACAAAATTTAACAATTCTTCAGTTAAAGTATGACATGCAATATTATCAATTAAACCAAGTTTGTTTTGTTTAACAACACCACTAGACCACATTGATTAATTAATCATTGGCTATTGGAAGTCAAACATTTAGTAGTCATCAGAGGAAACCCACTACATTTTTCCTAATACAGTGAGGGATCTTTTATATGCACTTTCCCACAGACAGTAATGCACATACCACAGCCTTTGACCAGTTATGGTGCACTGGTTGGAGTGAGAAAAAACACACAATCATTTGAAAAGATCCACTGAGGTGGTTTGATCCTGCAACACAAACACCTCAGGGGAACACATGACAGACTGAGCTAAATCCTGCCCCTCGGTTCAACAGGTCATACAGGTATTTGCTGTATGACATACACGTGGATTAGATAGTCTTGAATACACACACATCGCCTTCTCCACAAACAAAATGTATTGTTTGCAGTCAGAATTCCTGACAGCTTGCTTAATGTATCACAAGTGGTACACATGGTAGTTGACAACTGTTTACACAAGTTAATTTATCTCAAGTATTAGTATATTCAGGACGGGATTAAGGGGAAATCGGCCAAATGTTTTTTGTAATAGCTCATTTGGTATAGATTTCAATCCGGCATACTTATGTTACAGGCACTAGAATGATATGAATGTGTGTAAAACATGATTCTGTCACTGTTCATTTTTACTTGAACTATTGCATATAACAGAGGTAAAAGTTTTCGAGATTTTTTGTCATCTATAAAGTGTTTCAGAATTATGGATTTACTAGAAAACTAGATAACTATCATGCTTTTAGATTGTCATTATTGTTATTGTACTTATATACTTTATATTTACATGGACATTGTATTTTATTCTTTTAGATTTCTTTTTATTGAAATGTGAAAAATATGCTGTTAGATATGTATAAAAAGGAAAGGGAGAAATTGCCTCTTCTTTGTAACCCTACTAAGTATCCCATAACCAGTCACTGCTAAAAAAAAAAGTTTTTTCTTCCATGGATTTAAAAACTGGCATTGTATTTTTATTATCTAATCACATGTTGTCAAAATGTTTGCTTTCTGGTGGAGCTTTTTATTTATCTCACCTTTAAATAACAATGTGTACATTTTGACTGTGGTCAAAATTCTAGTGATTACAATCGCCTTAACTGCCTGAGTCATGTGAACACATCTTAGTCTGTGTAAATGAACAAAATAAACTGAGTCAAATAAAGTGGATGTGTTACCTAAGAAGACATTTAGTGATTATAAACTTTTATACCAAGTAAGAAATAGAAAAAACTAATTAGGTTCCAAATGAGAAATTGGTTATATTCCAACCTGTGTGTTTTCAATGGTAAATTTAGGAAATATTTTTTTTCCAAATTATTATTTAAAAAAACTATTTAAAGGTCTACACTTATCAAAAACGTAATTCACTATTGTTTGGCATCTACGTATACCTTTAATATATATGAACTGTCAATAAAATAAATTTTAAAAATTTACCCATTTTTAATATATTTTTAATAAAAAGTCTCGTTTTTCCCGTCGCTTGCCAAAAAGCCTCTGAACCCTGAGAGTTCAGTCACGTGACCCCGTGATGCGACAACAGGCATAACATCAAAGGAGATTTGCAGCCTTTCAGACATTTTACATGGAAGTGGAACACGTGCATTTTTAAAACATGAAAATGTTAATTCTACTGAATTGAATTGTATGTTTGGAATATTATTTTGAAGATATCTTTCAAATGTGAAACATGGTAAACCATTGTTTGGTGTATAGATGTACAAAAGCTGCAGTTAAAGGCAAAATAAATTTGCATATTTTTCTGAAAGACAAACCGACATTGTTTGCACGGAAGCAGTTCTTAAACCGAACATGTGCTTATTGGAAAGGACCGTCAAGATGGGATTCGATTTGCAGTGACAACTTCACATCTGGGGTTTACGACAATTATCTAAGATGGTCAGTGGGAATGGCACCAAAAGGTTTGTTAAAGAACTTGCCTGTTCCATGCCTGTATTCCCCTTGTTTTGCCTATTTGCAGCTCGGAGCCAGAACGATGCCCAGAGACAAAAACAAAGTCCGAATGTTAATGCTGAGGTGTGCATTGTTCATATTTGGTACAAAGATACACCTCAACACGATGCATTTATGTTAAAAAAATAAATGTAGGAAAAATATTTTTTAGAAAAGAAATTGCATTTTTTATGTTCGGGCTGTACATAACGATATCCTGAACATTGCCTGAAGACAAAAACAGATAGGCCTACGGAATGTTTATGCGATTTTTTATAAAAAATATTTTCCCTACATTTATTGTTTTAACATATTCAGTCAGATCTAGTTACAATGACCGTCTTTATTGTGACATTTACACCATCCGACCACAAACTGATGGGAACAAACGTACATCAGTGTTATTCTGTTCATTAAAATAGAATTCACACCTTCTGACACCGACCGAGCAAATTAGGAACATACATGCATCCGATGTCTGAAAACACCTCTTTACAATGACATTACATAATCACAAATACCGTAGCATATTGGCAGTACACACAGAAACACTTAAATTCCTTGATCTCATAATTAGCTGACTGTGTCACATGCTGTCCGAGCTACTAAAGTTTGCGAAATCTGTAGACATGTATTGCTTTTGCAAATAAGCCTTTAATTAATCAATTAAAAGGTTAACTTCGAACTATAAAATCTTCTATTTTCATATTTTGTAAACAAAACGGGTACCAATCGTAGATGTCTGTAACCAGGTAATGATTAGACTGACGATGAATGCGCCTTGTTTAATATATTTAATTTTATTTATTTTTTTAAACATATTTAATGTATGTACGTGTATTTGTTGTTTTTAATAATAATTGCAATACATTAATTATTTAAATGCTATCAAGTCATCAGTTGATATTAATTAGTATTTTTTTATAAAAAATATTTTTCCTACATTTATTTTTTTAACATATATAAATGCATCGTGTTGAGGTGTATCTTTGTGCTAAAAATGAACAATGTACATCTCGGCATTAACATTCGGGTTTTTTTTTTTTCACCGGGTGACGTCCAGGGTCCGGGCTGCAAATAGGTTGACCACATTTGGCTTGAGTGATCATTGTCCGTTTACTACGGTTCAAACTGATTTTCTCCTTCTTCCTCACCAGTTGAGGTAGCATTAGAATAAATAGATAAATGCGACAAGTCCGAAATATCCAAACTAACGTCCAATAAGAATGAGCTATTTTCTGAAGAATCATTACACGTTTTCTCTTTGGCATAATTAATGCTCCATTCAAAATTCCATAGCCCCACCACCACCACCCCCACCTGCTACCGATCTTGATCGGACTGCTGGTGCTCCCTTGCATCTGCCAGTGCAGGCGGTCCCTCCTACATTCCCCCCAACTTTCTGTCTTGGATGAAAGAGCTTGCTTCACAAGCTCTTGCGCCCACGACAGGCGTGTCCTACAACAGCTTGTTCTGAATGTGCACGTTAAACCCTATGACATGACGTGATCTTAGAAGGCAATTCCTGATAACATTCGTGACACAAATAGCAAGCACCTGCTTTATTGTTATCTCTGATCTGTAACCTCACTTTGACAGCCACTTTGAATTTTATTATCTTTACACAGAATGAGTTGAGTTCAGTCATCAGCTTTAATAAGATTTCATTTGCTTTGCTGCCACCTAGAAATACCTTTACTGTAATGTATGATCACTAATCCATGATGTAAGAAAATAAGACTGTGACCATATTATGTACCCTTTAAAGATGTGATGTAATGTGATCATTTATGACATCATAGTACAGTCATAACAAAGTAAATATTTACCCTATATTCTCACATTGGTGTAATATACCATGTTATGAAGTTATAATATACTAATGGGAAGAAATAAGGGAACACTTGGAATTGTAAATCAAAATATATTCACCACTAGCGTAATAATAGCTGTATTTCATACAGAGTTGTAATATGGGATTGAATGTCAGTAGTGCGGAACTAATTGCCAGTAACATGGTGACATCATAGATTGAGCGGGCAGCATAGGCCAGTGGTACAGTGCCCACCTGATGCGCGGTCAGTCTAGGATAGATCCCCATCAGCTAACCGCTGGGTTTTTTCTCGACATAACCATATGTCCAACGCTGATATAACCGTAATTATAATGTGTTGAGTGCATAATTAAACAAAACAAAAACCAAAAACAATCATAGATTGAATGTTTTGGTTGCAGTTACATTTCAACTTATTTTCTTGCTTATATCCAATTAAGGTTCAAGTATGGTTTGTGGTTAGTGAGAAAGAAGAGGGTGTAGTGGTCTTAGACCTACCCACCGAGTCATTAAAACACTTTGGGTGGGAGCCAGTAATAGGCTGTGAACCCAGCACCTACCAGCCTTATGTCTGATGGCTTAACCACAATACCACTGAGGCCGGTTGCAGTTACTGTTTGCTTTACTATTTACACTATTGTGTTTACTGACTTAAATGACCTTGGTTGTACTACATACAAGGTGTATGGCATCATCACTGTTTACACCCAATAGCCAATGTATTTATCCTGCAGGGTGTTGTGAAACATTTATTCATCATTATTTAAAGGGACATACCCTAGTTTCAGTTCATGAAAATTAACATTAAGTTTAGTTTAATTTACAAAACTGTAACACATTTTGATGAAGTTACATTTGAGTGAAACATGAGTCTTTGACTTTGAAATGGTGAAATACCCTCTAATATAGAATATAACTCGACTACATAACTGTTACTTCTCAGAGGCACGTGCCTTTTTAAAAATATGACAAATGCATTTTGTGATATTAAAAAACATCAGGATGACCAAAAACACTTTGAATGCAGGGAAATGGATACTTTAAACAATAAAATTTAAGTAAAGTAAAAAACGCCTCTTATAGTCAAAACTATGTCTTAGTGTTTAAAAACTAGGGTATGTCCCTTTAAAAGGTGCAATCTTGAAGATGCACAATATTTTGGTGTCGTTCCACTAAATGTTTTAATTAAAATTTATTTTTAAATGCAAATGTTACACCTTCAAGTACATGTTCATTTGGAAAGAAAGAGTTATAAATATATTTTGAAGAAAACCACCATTAATAAACTACATGTATGACAGAGTTCTTTTAAGTAAAATGGATTTTATATCCTTTTATTATTATATATATCTGTTATTTTATTTTTTTAATTAAAAAAAACAATTACATCCTCCTGGCCAGTACTTGATTGAAGTCAGGGTTGGAGTATCTATCACAAATTCCTGTGTCTTTGGGTCAAAGGTCGCAGTAGTCTCCAAACCACGAACAAATGTACCTGAAAATATAAATTTTAAAAGTATTTCTGTTTTAAAATGTATTTTAGTGTTTCTCACAGTATTTCTGTTTTAAAATTTAATTTAGCTCTTCTTATTGTCGACATAAATTTTCACTCGTTCTACAGTTTACAAAAATCTAATGATTCATTTTAATTTAAAACATATTTTATTGTAAAAAGAACAAAAGAATCAGGCACCAGTTTGACAACTTAATTAGGAGGCCCTCTTCTACATAGATACAATATTACGACTTATATAATATTATATAGATGTAAATTTAAACTACATTTAAACAGTCAAGGATAACCAGAGGAAGGAAATATATACAAAAGATTATGAGAAAAAAATGAAAAAATGAAAACATTAACAAAATAGTGATGCAAGAGATTACACAAATAATACTTCAAGTGCAGTCAAACTAGTCATCACACTCACAAATAATCCACATGGTAATTTAAATTATACTTTATTAAGGCGGTGTCACACATTCGAGACCTAAACTCATGATCAGCTCACGACCTTGATGATCAAACATTTTTTAAAATCGCGGGAAGAACATAGGAAATGTGGCGCCAAAATACAAAAAATGCCACGAGGTGAATTCCAACTCACGTTTGTCAAGAGCTATATACAAGCTGACGTACAGTATCAGAGTAATTCACGTTCATTCGCGTCCTACTTGCGATCTGTTAGCGACCTATCAGTGGGACTGGCGATCAATCAGAGCTGCTCGTGAGCAAGAAGAGTGAATCACGTGGTACAACCGTGTACTCCCATCGCTCACGACCATGTCTGACCATTAAGTCCACTTTATGATGTAACAAGCGACTCCCGACTGTCACGACCATTTAAAAGCAGTTGACGACGGATTGATGTCTGCTACCCAACAAAGGTAGATCGGCTGACTCTCACGATTGTTTTGAGCATGGTCAAAATGTTCTTGAGAGTTTGCCGACTTCTCACATCCTTCAAGACACACTGAAGACCACTTAAGTCCGATATCAGAGCCTGTCAAGTGCTCCAAGACCTTGATTTTTTTACTTTTCGCATCGTCGGATGATCGTGGAGCAAAATCATGACTGTGTGACACCCGCATTAATCAAAGCAATGGGTGAGTTTGGTATATATTTTGAACACATGAAAATATTTCTTTATTATATACATTTATACCATTTAATGAATTTCGACCATATAACCACTAGTTGTTGTAAATCTACTGGTTGAAAATGCTGTAAGGAATTACATCTAGAACCTAAACTTTGTTTTATTTAACAACACCACTAGAGCACATTGATTTTTTATCTTATCATTGGCTATTGGACGTCAAACATATGGTCATTCTGACACTGGTTTTGTTTTTAGAGGAAACCCGCTGTCTCCACATAGGCTACTCTTTTATGATAGGCAGCAAGGAATCTTTTATTTGCGCGACCCACAGGCAGGATAGCACAAACCATGGCCTTTGTTGAAGCAGTTATGGATCACTGGTTGGCGCAAGTGGTTTACACCTACCCATTGAGCCTTACAGAGCACTCACTCAGGGTTTGGAGTCGGTATCTGGATTAAAAATACCATGCCTCAACTGGGATCCAAACCCAGTACCTACCAGCATGTAGTCCAATGGATCTAGAACCTGTTTCTGATGTTCATATTTTTTACATTGAAATAAAAAATGGACTCATGATCTAATGATGATGAATGCAGTTCAGGAAAACAGGCTTCCCCGTCTCAACAAAACCATGATTCCAACATCTTTGCTAATTAATAAAAGACTAAGCATATAGACATAGTAAATACCATCACACATAATGGGGAAGGGGTCATTATAATATTTGCGTTTGAACAAATAGAGTGACTGCGAATTTTAGGAACAATTGATGAAGTACATGTAATAATTGGTATTTTGTAGAAAAATAACCAATCTGATTAAAATTAGCTCTACTGGTCTCACAGTAGATCTAACAGCATTGCGTGTACTCCCATGTCCAGGTGACATTTCATCTATAAATAACAATTTAAATATCGACCAATTACACTTCGCCTTTTATAACGTTATTCGAGAGCATACAAATTCTAAAAATATCGATCGAGACTATTTATGCAATAGGCAAACTTATTGGTCTATTTCAACATTGAAAAAACAGGGGGAAAAGTGCAGTAATAAACTCGGTATTGTATATTAGTATAAACAAATTTTATGGCTATACTATCACTGGGGGTTATTTTCGTCTTGAAACAAATTTTATATAAAGTTTTATATTGAAATTAGTTTCTGGCATACTTCATAGTTCACCCGATTCATTCCTGAATGATTTTCAAATTCCTTTCAAATTACTGGCATGATTTTGCAAGTAAGATTTTGATAGGTTGAATGAAAGGTTAACTCGATATGAGCTCCAACGGGCTGCTGTTAGATCCACATGTAATAGTGGAGCTAATTTTAATTAAGATTGGAAAATAATTGGGTTTGCAGTTTTTTAAAGATAATTTGGGGAAATGTTTTGCTCGTGAACCTAGAGTTAGCCCGAAGTCTCAGCCCTCCACCCACACTTCCAACACCTTTGCTAAGGTTAGTAAGACTACACTGAAGCTCTGTAACGTGAACATTTATGAAGATATTAATCTAAAATACGAAACTAACCATGGCCTAGCTCGGTTTGAGCGTACGTGCCAATCATTTGGTAGTTGTAAGCCAAAGGCAGCCATCTTGCCTTCTGTTCTTCCGTTGCCTGCCTCTCTATAGTAGTCAGGAACATTCCAGTGTGAAGGCCAAATGGCAGCGCTTCATGTGGTGCAATGGCTCTAAAATATTTGGGTAAAATAAAGTATAATTTATACATACGGTAGTAAGAAATTGGTTTTAAATAAAAGAAAAGAAAAAAAGGTATTTATTTTTTTATAAATACAGGGCTACCCGACTTGCTGCAGGTATACCATATATACAGTTTGATATTGGTATTATGTCAATACCGATTTACAGTACAGAGCAAATCTAAAAAATACTGAAATCTCGGTGTCGATCAATGGTTTATGTCATTTAGTAAAGCACTAACAATATATATGGTAGTACTAAAGCAAATAACTTCCGGCTGGGTCAAAGTTCGAGGTGCACCCAACTTTTGATAGAGAAGCAAACACCACAAGTCCTGTGATTGGTTATAAATGTGAGTGTGTTGCTTGTAAAAAATAATAGTTTTATCTGGGTAAAAAAAATATGCAATTTTATTTCATCTAGTACCAATGTGTAAAGTAGCCTTGTGCTTGAAACATGTATGGGGTACCTGTAAAAAAAAGTGCTCAAAATTTGTGCAAAACTAGGGTAGTCATAGACGCTACCCGTTATCTCAGAACCGAGCAGCTTAACCCCCAATTTT